>BBSZ01009992.1:0-25041 GCA_000981365.1 Subanguina moxae
GAAAAGGAGTCTGTAGCCTTTGTAGCCAAATTTCCCTTTGTAAGGCTTTGTTGAAAAAGACTTTATCACCTCCCCCGCCCTCACCCAGCTGACCTAGGAGTTTGGGGAGTTTGGGGAGTTTGGGCCGGCTCCCCAGTTCTGTTGTGTCTTGTCGTGAGTTTTTGGTTTTTGGAATTTTTCGGAGCTCTTCCCCAGTTTTCACACTCTCTCTCTCACTTTTCTTTAAGTTTAAGTTCTCGGTTTGTAATTTTGAATTGTGTTTCTGATTTGCATAAAATAAAGGGCTGACTATATCTCAAGATTAAAGTTCCTTAAAAAAAAACTAGTGTGGTGAACAGAGCGCCACAGCCATCAAAATGTTGAGGAATCCAAAAAAATTGCTGTATCTTAGCTTACTGATTTTTAAATGAAATTCTAACTGGTGGTCCAAAAGTCTTGCACGGACTTGCACGGAACAAAAATTGGCAAGTAAGTAGGGTTGTCGAGCGCTCGTTAGTTCCGAACCGAGCGTTCGACCACCCTACAAATAAGTCACTGCAACTAAAGAGGGACTTTTTTTCGTTAACCCTCTGTATGTTTGATTTTCATTCTATTCAGCTTTAATTTTTGTAGGAGAAGAATCTAGCTGCAATGCCAAAATCCAGTCAAGGATATGGAGGCAAATTTGGGGTACAGACTGACAGAATGGATAAGGTAGTCCACGAATCAGTGGCACAACTATATGAAACCAATTCATTTTAGTGTGCCGAAAAGTTTGATTACCAAGGCAAAGTTGCACCACACGCTTCTCAAAAGGACTATTCTCGTGGATTTGGAGGTACTTTTGGGGTGGAAAAGGACAAACAAGATAAATCAGCATTGGGTTGGGACCACCGAGAAGTTTTACAGCAACATGAGAGCCAAAAAGGTTATTTTACCACCTTTTTTACAATACTTTTTTACATTTATTGTACTCTTTTAAGATTATGCTGTTGGTTTTGGAGGAAAACATGGAGTGCAAACAGATCGTGTAGACAAAAGTGCTGTTGGATGGGATCATCGTGAAAATATCCCACTACATGAAAGTCAAAAGGGTAAAACTTGAGTTTCTAGTGAAAAAAAAAATTAATTGACTAAAACTTTTTTGTTTAGACCACTCCCAAGGATTCGGTGGTAAATACGGCGTTCAAACTGATAGAAAAGACAAGAGTGCGGTCGGGTGGGAAGAGCACGACCAACTGCAACAACATGAAAGCCAAACTGGTTAGTTTGGGGGTATTTTTGTAGTAAATTAGCCAGTATTATAATTTTAACATTATTTCAAGGTTACAAGCATGGATTTGGCGGAAAATTTGGTGTTCAGATAGATCGCGTGGACAAGAGTGCAGCTGGCTGGGAGCACAAGGAGACTGTTCAACCTCATGAGAGTCAGACAGGCAGGCTCTTTTTTTGTAGACTGAAAATTAGGTTCATAGACTGAGCTCTGATTATCATCTATATTTGCTTTCGAGTCGCAGCAAATTTAGTGCAATTTTCGGTATAACAGTTACTCCCTATACTCTTTTCTAGGATTGGGAAACCAGAATATTCGTCCGAAGATAAAATATCTTTGTCTCTTAGTAAAAAACGCGAGGTACTTCTGCTGTTTGGTGGCGCATTCCAATTTTTTGGAGAAAATGTTTGACAAGTCATAATTTGTGGCTAATCGTATGGCAGTCGCGATTTCCATGAAACACCATAAACCAAGCCTTACAAAATCAAAAAAATATATTTTTTTTTAATTTTTAGACTATAAACAAGGCTTCGGAGGCAAGTTCGGCGTTCAAAAGGATCGTGTGGACAAAAGTGCTGCTGGCTGGGAGCACAGAGATAATCTGCAACAACATGAAAGTCAAACAAGTACATATATATCATTTTGAAAGAGAAATCCGAAATTCTCTATTTTCAGGTTACAAGCACGGTTTCGGTGGACAATTCGGACTACAAAATGACAGAGTGGATAAGAGCGCAGCTGGTTGGGAAAAACCCGAAGGGTTACAACAACATGAAAGTCAGAAAGGTTTCGTCTTTTTAGACAATTTTTTCTTGGCATATATGGTAACTTAGTCGCTTCTGTTCCAAATGAGAAAGGAAGGGCTTCCAATCTTCGGAGCATGTTTGAGCAGTTGGCAACTCAGCAGCAAGTAATGAACTTTAATTTATCAGCTGCAGCGAAGATGATAGTTATCTTTTACTTTTGCAGGACGACAAAGTCAAAGAAGAACGGGAAAGACGACGCAAAGAGGATGAAGAATTGTGTAAACAACAGCGTACGTTTTTTGATAAAAAAAGGTTTTTACCAAAAAAGTTGGGTCAAATAATGGTGGCCACCGGCTCACCGAAATTATTACTTTCTATTAGAATTTTTGTGACAAGCAACTAGTTTTGGTCTTTCAGTCTCAGTATGCACACATTTAGCATCTTACTATATGTCTGAGCCATTACAAATGTAATTAGGTTTGTTCTCATAAAGATATTTATTGTAGTGGAAGAAGAAAAGCTTCGCCAACAGAAAATCGATGCAGAATGGGAAGAAAGGAAAGATGAGCCTCAAGGTGAAGTAAAAGGCGCAACGCCTATAGTTTTATCTACTCCTAAAAGCCGTGCATCTATTGGTATTTTTGATTTTTATCTCAAATTTGCTGATCACTCCTATATTCCAGGTGTTCGCTTACCATTTGCGAGCTCTGAAGGACCTCCCAAGCCTGTGCGTTTCTCAGAACAACCAGCTTCTACTATCACCGAGCCAACAACTCATGAAGCAGAAACTCATGCAGTTGAGAATCCTCAACAACGAGTCGAAGTGCTTTTACCAAGTCTGCCAACACAGTCAAATGCTTCTGAAGAGTTGCAATCTGAGTCACTTCAACCGCTCTCCTCGTTGATACGCCGAAGAAAGTCATCTACGGACAGCGAAGCAGCCGACGAAGAATGGGGTGATGAGCCTAAAACAGATCTTCACATTATCCAGCAGCCTGCAGCCATGTATATCTCTTCCAGCGAAGATACTCAAGTAATTTTTTTCTCGGTTTTTAACTAGTTAAGAGGGAGATTCATGCCATTTTTTTAGCAACAAAATGTTCCAACTCCACAACAGCAATATGACTATGTGCCTGATGAAGAACCTCCACCAGATCCGAGCTTCGTCGACACCATTTCTCCGCAATCAGCTGTCCAGTCGCAAAATCAGCGACACTATGAAGAGCCACTATATGAGGTAGGCTTGGATAGATGCTGTAGATTACCAGTATTTAATGGTTTATTTTCTCCGTATTAGGAGATTTTGCCTAGCGTTCCCCAAGAACAACCATCAACTGGTGGATCAAACGGAGGAGGACTTACAGCCATTGCTTTATTTGACTATGAAAAGCAGGATGACGATGAAATTGGATTTGAAACGGACGATATCATAACTGATATTGAGCAAATAGATGTTGGTTGGTGGAGAGGTTTATTATTTTTTAAATTCTAACTGCGAAGATTTGAAGGCTTATATCATTTTCAGGCATGTGCAAAGGTCGTTTCGGACTCTTTCCTGCTAACTATGTTCAGCTCACATAATTTAAACTTTTTGGAAAATGAAGATTTTTGTGCTTGGTGACCATTACAAATGTTCTGTTTTTGGCTTTTTTTATTCGGCAAGCCTTCTTTGAAGCGAATAGTCTGTTTTTGTTTTGTCATCCCATGTGTATGCTTTCTTGTTGTTTTCATGTATCTTCTTGAGCTATCGTGTAGCCTTGTGATTCCTAGTTTCCAACTAGGTATGGGTTATTATCCTAATAAGTTTTAAAAATTACAACGAGGATTTAAAACATTGACGAGAACTGGAAGCAAGAGTTGCTTCAATGTTTTAACACTAGTGGCAAATTTTGAAACTTAGTAAGGGCGGGTAGTTATATTGCCTTAAAAAAATTACGCAGGGCCTTTACTTTGCATAAGTTATCTAATTTTTTTTTGTGTTTGTTAATTTTTTTGATTCTGAATTTGTGTCTAAAGGGGTGTGCTCACTTCCGTATGTAAAGAAAGTTTGAGACCAGCAAACATTTTCTCGCAATGTTTTAAAAATACATCAGTTTGTCTGTCTGAAGCGTTTCTCCTAGTTTCTAAAAATAATCTGAGGTCATCTACATTATGTTCACTGCAAAGTTAGTGGAAAATAAAACGAAAAGAAAAACTTTCTGCTGATCTCACCTTTTTTAGAGTGTCGCACGCTGGTATTAATTCCTGTTTAAATACTTTTTTGTCTTCATCTCTTTTTGTGTATGATGGAAAAGAGCGAAGGAACCAAGACTTATTGCTTTCAATTTAGCATAAAATACATTTGCACGAACAACTGACTTTTTGTTCTTCTACATGATCAAACATAGAAGAGGCGAACCCGAGAGGTGCTGACCAATAGCTCGTCGTCAAAAAAGTTAGTCTCTATCACTATATTACCGCTGAGAACTGCTGCCTGGAACAACAAAGTTTTTAATAAATGAAAAAACAATTCTTACTGGCAGCATTTGACCCTCAGGCGCTGCTTCAATGAGATTCTGCCAGGTGTTTGTAGACTGAGGAATTACAAAGCCGAAGTCGAAGTACCATTCTATACAAAAAAATTGTCATAAGTCAAGGAATTTGTGAAAAATTTCAGTAAAAACCTTCAATCACATGGTCTTTGAGAAACACCCTTTGCTCTAGTCTAAATTTCTGGATTTGTTCGTCAGAGGTAAAGTTGATTTCTCTAGAGATCGCCTAAAGCTGCTTTCGATTAATGCTTTCGATCCTAGGTTCTCTTTGATTCAAGATCGTTTTCTTGGCATTGTTTTTTGATCTCCTTTTTGCAAAGGAATCTCAGGCAAGTGGCCACCCAAGCTTATTTTCGTGGCCACGGCTTGGGTGCTAACTTTTCTAAGACTCATCTAGCGAAAGTAGGTCAAAAAGAAGTTAAAAATACTATTTTGGATCAAAGGACGGGTAAGGTGATAATTGACTAGTCAGAGATATTTTTTCAACAAAGACATGATTACCTTGCATTTAAGGATGCTTTTCGGGATGCGCGCTTAAAATTGTGGATATAGTAGCGGCAAAATAATTGGGAATTCTAGCCATACCTTCATGTTCCTTCTTTGGGTCAGCCATATCACTTGTGCTGGAACAAAAATTGAGAATTTCACAATAAAAGTTTAGAGAAGCAATCCTATGTTAAATTGGGTATTATTTTTTGTCTTGGTCCCTCCTGTTGTATTAGTCCTTCTTAAGTATTTATAATACGCTAAAAGATTAAAATATCTGTTTTCTGGGCAACCGGCAACAAAAATTTAAGTTATCTTCTCTCCGGTTGCCGTCTTCTCTATTTTTTCGCCATAGAAAGTCGATTTCTGAAAAATCTAAGCAAACTCTCCATAAAACCGACTTTGTAGCACGAAAAATTGTTTTAAACTAGGCTTTAAACCAAGGCACCCATTTTGGAATGGTGCAAAAAAAACCTCTGCCAAAGAATTTTTCCAGATTCCGCATCTCTGAGATTCATCCAATTTCTAAAAATAAACTTGTTTGTTTGATGTCAAATATGTGCAGCAAACTCACAACTTAAAACTCCCAAAAACTTCACCAGTCTTTTCTGTCATTCGATCAGCAGTCAGTCAAGTCGGTTGAAAATAGAAATTGAGATACTGAAAATGGAAAATCAACTTTGTTGTCGGACAATAAGAGAGAAAAACGCGTGTAATGCTTTTCCAATAACGAGGAGGTTTGACTAGCTTAGGCTTACGATGAATTATTTATGCTAAACAGGGAAAAGGAAAATCCATTTCCACTCGTCAAACTGCAGCAAGAAAATACATCCGAAGTAGTACTGTTGGATCTTTAAATCGGTAGGAACCTGGTGGATGGCGCAGTATCTCATGCTTACAGGAGGGCAGTAGTTTTTCCAATTAAAAATTTTCATATTTCTTAATTGATAACCAGAGTTTTGAAACCTATTGACAGATGAGGTTTCTTTTTCTAGCCGCTAATTACCTTTTTCTTCAATTTGTCAATTGCTCAAAGATGAAATTTCGTCAACACCATTACGCAGAATAAAAAACCAGGTCTGAGCGATCTAATAGGTTCAGTAATAAGTTCTCGTGTTATTTTTTTCACTTATATGTTTGGCGTTCATTAAAATAACATATATTGCCATAATACCATTCAATAGCGCTTTTCTTGCTGTATAAACCTGTTGCCATCCCTTTTCCGGAAAACTTAGGCTCACTCTAGTTCTAAACTCTTAAAATGGTATATCCAGGAGGCAAAAATCAGCACTTTCGACATCTGCTTTTCTTCTTCTTCCATTGAGGTCAAAGGGCAATAGAAGCAGCCCAAGAAATGCTGTCCTCGCAGCTATAGCATCTTCTCCATACACGGAGCAAATTTCATGAGCTGCTTCTATTACTAAAGCTAGAGTAAGTCTACGTTTTCCGGAAAAGGGATGGCAACAGGTTTATTGAACAAGAAGAGCGCTATTGAATGGGATATAATATTTGTTCGAGGGTACGTCCAAAAAATATGTTTTGGTCCTTCCTATTGTTTTTTTTTTGGCAAAAATTTTCAAAAAAGTGCTTGGTCCCTCTTGTTATTTTCTTGTATGTGTATATTTATATGTGTGTATATTCCATAGAATAGTCACACCTAGCACAAAGAGCCGAATTGGGCAGAAGTCGATTACTGGTTAGCCATCTGATGACTGAAATTACCCAACGCAAAATAATTCGAGCAAAATTATTGCATAAGACTCTAGTCACACCTGATATTTGGTCCATCGCAAAAATGTCGCGCAAAGTGAATGGAGCTGGCGAAACTGTCTCTTCTTTACCCCACAAAAAGCGTTCAATCAACAAGAAATACACCTGAGGGAATATACACACACATATTTACATAACAGGGGGAACCAAGGCATATTTTTTTGGGCGTTACTCTCGAACACATATAGGGCCTGGTATTTTAATAAAAGTTAAACGTATAAGTGACAAAAGGGGCAAAGAAAACGAAAACGCGAGAATTTATTACTCAACCCCATACATCAGATTTAGTACTTTTTATTAATAATCTTGAGCTATAGGAAAAAAATTATCGACCGACTGACTTTACTTTAGTTATTTTCATTAACATTAATAGGTTTTGAGAACCCTGTTGACAACACCATATTTCTAAGAAATTATTTCAGAGAAGGAAGGCAAAAAGTTGTTTGAGCGTCTAAATTTGAAAAGATGGCTAAAGTGCAGTGCTATAAGTGATCCAACGGGACACAACCAAATCACCTACTAAAGTCTCCCCAATGCTAAAACTCTTCAATAGGGTTGTCGGATATCCGAAAATATCGGATTCGGATATCCGATCCGTATCCGATATCTGAAAGTTTCGGATATCCGATCCGTATCCGGTATCCGGTATCCGAAATCTCCGGATATCCGATCCGTATCCAATATCCGAAATTTTCGGATATCCGATCCGATATCCGATATCCAAAAAAATCCCGGATAATTTCGGATATTATCCGAAATCGGATATCCGATCCGACAACCCTACTCTTCAATGTTAAAAAGTTCCCCTTAAAAAATTTACAACGTGAAAGACCGCGCAGTGCTTATAACTTTCCCAGAAAATTGGTCACCTAGGTACCGCCACCTAAGTACTAGTCCCTTGAGACAAACAGTCAATTTTCGGTCAGGACCGTTTTTCCCACAAAATATTTACAGCGCTCTAAAGACACATGATAAGGAATTGGAGGATTGGCTTCGATTACATATTCCTCCTTTTCGTTTTTAGCTGACATCCAGAGCTACATTTTTGAGTGTAGTATCAGTACAGTCGATCCTCGATAATCCGGCACTCCAAGAGAGCAGACTTCGAGTGCCGAATTATCGAGGTCCATTTCTCGATAAAACCGCTTTTCGGGACCTTTTTTGAGCTGCCGAGTTATCGAGGGTTTCGGAGTTATCGATTTTCCTGAACATTTAGACAATAAATATTTTCCTCAACAGATTGATCAAATTTATTAACAAAAATAATAATTTAGCCTTTCAAACAAGCGCATTTATAGGAAAAATAAACACAAAAGGAGACTAAAAAGTAGGAAAGACGTTTGCCTAGCAACAACTAAGCAAAACCAAATTCTAAAATGGCAAGGTGAAAAGTGTTCCAATTATGTCAACTCTTTCAAGTTTTGCCCAAAAACATTTACATATAGAAGCGGCAAGAAAAAATCAGAATCTATAGTTTTGGGGTTTAGTCTCTTCCGAATAGAAAGAGAAAAAAAAATTAGGGATATTCTACAGCCAAAATTAAGATATTGACTTTAGAAGAGATAATTTCTCATCGCTCTTAATGGAACTGGCTCACGCGATGGCAATGGCCAAAGCAGCTCATTCTAACGGGACAAATTGACTGGATTATTAGTTCAATGTCATCTTTATGAGTAAGCTTTGAAAGAAAACGGCTAGTCAGATGTTGTAGAAGTTTTTTTGCCGACTAACATACCGTATTTCCTGTATTAAACAAACATTCTCTCTAAACATTCTCTCTGCCTAATGCTGAATAATGCGCTCGGACATACATATAGCTTTTTTGGCCGTCATTCTCAGCCAGTTCACTGTTGAGATCTTTAAAATTCAGCAAACAAAGTCCTCTTTTCATTCTCTTCTTTATATTGCCAGCAAATGAAAATTTTGTTAAATATTTTAATAAGTAGGGAATACGGTATGCCTTTGGGTGTTTAATATTAGCTTGTTCCTGTTATTTTGTTAGTTGTTGAAAATAGGAGTTACTTAAGTATATACAACCCGACCAAAACGGGATAAAACATAATATATAGGGTAAACAGCTACCCTCCAGACTTGGTTTGCCTTGGTAAAGGACCGCCTACACCAATGTTGGAAAATTTGCTTACCCAGGTCCACCAGGACAAAAGAGTCAATTTTTCTTTGAAAAAATAAAATGTTGATAATAAAAGCATCTAGATTAGGGTTGTCGACGTGCAATTCATCAATTTTGGTCGACCACACGTCGAAATTACTTACAAAGTTCCTGAAAACTTTCTAAGCTCAATTTAACGCTTGACCCATCATTGCGTAGCACGTATCATCTAGTTTTAGAAAAGATATCACTGGGGAAAGAAACACCATACCAATAGACCTAAAATGTAAAAGGTGTCCAAGATCGATGAATCTCACGTCGACAACCCTAATCTAGATCAGGGGTGTAACGGAAGTAAAATTTTAAAAATGGAAGTTGGAAGTGGAAGTAAAATTTTGAAAATGGAAGTTGGAAGTGGAAGTGGAAGTGAAAAAAAGTGCGGAATAAACGGAAATGGAAGTGGAAGTGGAATTCCATTACACCCCTGATCTAGATGCTTTTTATATCTTTTTTCAGGAAGAAAAACGTGGTAGAATCACTCGATTAAGTATTTTCCTGGCTTTATTTACTTTAATCCCCTACAACAACAAAAACCATATTTGGTAAAGTTTCTTTTTCAAAAACTACTTTCCCACACATCTTATTTTTTTTTTACAAAGATTAAGCACAGAAGAGCACTTGAAAGGGAAAATAAGCTGGCTAGAGCAATAAATAAAGCCTTTTCTGGGATATAATATAGAACCACTTCAATTATATAGACTGGCGCAATAAAAGAAAACTGGAGTTTTCCATTCCCAATAGTCACAAATTTTTGGACTTTTACACAGCTTTATCAGCTAAATAAATTTTACCACACATTGCTCACCAAATTTTCGGGTCTGATGTCACTAGCCAAATTTTAGGTAGAGAAGTGGTAAAAAGCAAACATAGAAGTTTTGTGACGCTAAAAGCAAACCGCACTTTTTTTGTCGATACCACTAAGAAAAAAATCGATGCTCATTATTTTTTTTTCTTGCTAATACAAGCACTAAAATTTGGTGGGAATGCTCTTTAGTTGGATTTGTTGGTTTCCAGGACGACACAAGTGTGCGTCTGCGTCAAGCAAAAAAGCATGAAAAACAAAAGAGATATATCATCTCTGATTCAGCAAACCATAGATTTTGCCATTTTCCCTTGATAACAGGGTGATACAAAAGTTTATGGATTTTTTTTTGTTTCTAATTCCCGTTCTTTTGCACTTTTAAGTTGAGCCTACAATACATCGCTTTAAGGATTTACGGCAAAATACACCCACGACAAAATGCACCCTAGATAGCTTTTTATTTATACTCCCCATTACTCCATCCATCCATCCATCCATCCATCCATCCATCCATCCATCCATCCATCCATCCATCCATCCATCCATCCATCCGGTGTTCAGTGTTTTACGTGTTTTTTATAGGGCCACAAGCTTATCTACTTATCTACTAAATGGTTGTTTGCTTGAATTTTTGTTAAGTATCACTACTACCGAACGGTACTACCGAAGGTGTCGTCTTATCGAAGTGTCAACTTATTTATCCATGCACCAACCAAACCAAGTGGATGTCCACTTGGTGTAACTTTGTTTCATAGTTGCAGGCACTGAAAGCCTCTCTCCTGTACTAATTAGAGCGCTCTAAAGAAGGTTTAAAAGGGATGAACTACCTATTAAAGGCTATTTTTAGATTTTTTGAAAAAGTTGGAAAGCACCCTATATAAAACGGTAATTCATTCCTGTCAAACCTTTTTTAGAATGCTCGAATTGGTACAGCAAAAAGGGTTTCAGAGTCTAAAAATAGGAAAAAAATTCCACACCAAGTAGACATCCACTTGGTTTGGTTGGTGCATAGACCATCCATCAAAGTTGTGGTTGGTGCATAAATAAAAATTTAATTAGCACAGAAGGAAGAAAAAACCCTAAAAAATACACCAGGTGGGCATGAGGACCCACCAAATGGGCGTTTACTCGGTTTAGCTGATTCATGGCTGGTATTTGTGTGAGATACCTCATGAACCACTAAAGCTAAATGAAGCAAGGTGTACACTGGTTCACGGCTGACCCACGCTGGCCTACCTAAGCCTAGGGCTCAGTTGTATGTGTAAGTGCAATTGGGTGTACCTGAGTGTATCTGGTGTCTCAAAATTTTAGAAAAGCCAAAAAGTAATTTCCACATGCCGATTCCCCTCTCAGAATATTTGCACGACCAAATGAAATGTTTGCTTGTAAGTGTATTCGAGACCACCACAAGACTAGTGGGACCGGAAGCGAGCTAGGCAAGAATTAATGAGGCATAACCTTATGCACAAACAGCATAAACACAAACAATATGTAGGGTGTATTTTGTCCCATCCCCCGCTTTAAATCTCTTTATCTACTCCAAAAACTGCTTTTTTGGTTTTTTCGACATCATTATTTTCTGTTTTGTTTGGATGATGTCAAACCACAAATAGTCAGCTGTTATTTTATTGAAAGAAGCAGGCAGAAAACTGAGGGCAATTTCTTGCTCGCTTAAAATGCCACTTTTTACCGTCTGTGCTCTGCACAAACGTCAAAATGAAACAGAAAGGATTGAGGACAAGTCTGAGAGACGAATGCTGAGCAAGATTGCAGGCAAAGATTGCAGGCGTTTTGAAAGGATTTTTTTTCATTCTGAGGCACGACGGTAGGCACAAAGGGCCTCAGGAATCCAAATCTGTAGACAGTATTTCAAAAAGAGGCTTAGTTGCTGGGATATGATCATAACCAACCGCAAACTTAGTTTTTATCCTCTTTTTCTCCTAGTATTGATCATATCTCAACAACCAAGCCTCTTTTTGAAATTCTGTTTTCAGATTTGGATTCCTGAAGTTTTTCTGCCTACTAGGGTGCCTCAGAATAAAGAAATCCTTTAAAAAAATGAGTACTGTAAATGAATACATGAAAATTTTTGTGGCTTAACAAAGTGACTGCGTAACAAATATACCTCGTAACTAATTTTCGCTTAAGCTATGGTGTACAGCCATTCAGAATCTTTACGATTTTTTGCCTTAGAGACATCAACATCAAATTTGGCAAGAGATGTCAAAAATTGAGGTACAAAAACGATCGGACCCAGCTGTGGATCCAACTTCTTGGGGTGCTCTTATATCGAGAGTCGACTGTACATCTTAGTAAGTCCTTTCTAAGGCTGAAAATTTTGCGAGAGTTAGATTCCCCAAATTTAGAAACCGGCGAGTATGGAGGAACAGCTCGTCAAAAGAGTATACAAGTGTCCACATCTTTTTTGGATCACTAAGCAGTAGCAAATTATTTTATTTTCTTGCAACATTCTTGCAGCCACTTTATTGGCCATCTCTCAAAGGCATTGGTTGACCATCTTTATCACACCTGATGCCGGGTAAAAATTGAACTAAACGCTTTGACCATTTTCCACAACCGTTGATTGCTTAAGAGCACTCTCATTATTTATCGCTATATCACTCTACAAAAATACAATTATTTATTTACAAGTCATGCATAAGAGAATAGATATTGATGAAAGCAAAATTAGTTTTTTGCTTGAAAAAAATTAGGAGAACATACAGAGAGAGTGAGAGTCCAATCCACTACAGCGAACTTATATTCAAAGATGATGAGCTACATTCCATCAAATCTGAATATAAATTGCTATTGCAGACACAACTGACAGAGATTGAATTAGTTGGTGTTATAAAAAAGAAAATTGTTTGCTTAAAGTGGATTTCCACCCTTTCTTCGGCTTGAGCAGCAGAGCTGTTGGTTCAAGAGGATTGTACCACTTGTTTACCTCCATACACTGACTCGTCACTGTAGGCAATGTACATGAATAGGTCTTCCTCGTGGTGGTCCTGTAAAGTTGTGATAGATTCAAATTAAATGCTTTATTTGGCTCTTTCAAGGGTCAATGCAAGTGATACACATAGTGTTTGAGGAGAGTGACTAGTTTAAGATGAATTTTTTAATATTTTTTCTGAATTTTTCAATACAAATCCTACAATTTTAGAAAATTTCTTATTCCAAGACCAGCAAGAATACCTGAGAAAGCCGAATTTCGCCTCTATATGCATTGTTAGACATTGCATTGATAGAGTTTTAGATTCGATCCCTTTTTTGATGTGAAACATTTTGTATGAGGAGCGGTGCACAGCACTGCTAAATATCCAATATATGATGTTTTATGTCATGTAAAAAGAAAACGGCTTCCTCAAGGTTGACACTCATTGGAAGAAACGAGACGGCGAATGGGCTCCGAACTCTCCTGACTGGAATGTGCTCGAATACTTTGGCTGGCCGTATCTTGAATCAAAAGCGTATTCTGGGCCACACAAATCAATTGTCACGCTAAAGGCTTCACTGTTGAAAAAATGGGCCGAAATTCTACAAGAAATGTTTCAAGACGCCATTGACACTTTCCCAAAGCGACTTCGTAAATGTATTGCAGCTGCTGGTGGTCATTTTGAGTGATTGGAAATAAAGTTTTTATATCATTCGAAAGAGGAGAAAAAGGGCTTTCTAACGGTGCCAAACATTGATGTTTATGCCTTAATTATAAAGGAAAAACAAAGTCGTAAGCTTTGTCCACGAACTTTTCAGACACACGGTATATGATGTCTTATCCCATGTAAAATAAAATATATATAATTGAGAGTCTTGCTCGGACTCATCTCGCAGTTAAGTCTGTGCACGTATCTTCAACTCTCAATGAAACCTCCAGACTTGGTTCAGCCTGGGGGACCAAAGCAAAATTAAAAATTTAATTTTTCTATTTCTTTATCTAACCATTTATTTTCCTTTAAAGACTAAAAAACTGTAAATGCATTTATTAAAGGGAAAAGTATTGGGAGGGGAAGGGAAAAAGACAATGTTTACAGGGACCTACTGCATAAATTAGCTATGGTATGCATTTTTGTATGAGTTTTGTCCATTCCAGTGATCTATTTCTCACGTATGAGTGTGTGCACATCTCTAGCTGTCAAACCCTCACGTCCATGTAAGGGGCTCAAATAATTGAGAAGTAGGTAGGGGCAAATTAATAGACCGTTTTCCACCATAGTTCATTGAGAGTTGCGCAGACTTAACTGCGAGATGAATCCGAGCAAGACTCTCGATTATATACATAGAGAGATTCTTTTTACATGGGATAAGACATCATATATTGGATATTTAGCAGTGCTGTGCACCGCTCTTCATACAAAATGTCTCACATTAAAATGATGAATTAAACCTAAGCCCTACTCTTTTACACTAGACTACCTTATTCTCTCTAATTATCCGCCCCCCCCGTAAAGGGCGCGGTCAGTCGAGGACCGAGCTTTTAACATATCTTCACTAGTTTTGATCATATCTCACCAAGCAAGCCACTTTTTGATATTCTGCTTTCAAATTCGGATTTCTGTGATCTTTTGGCTTACTAATACAAATTTGGAAAATTCATAAGGCCCGAAGCTACTTTGATGTGTTTAGCAAAAAACGATCACCAAAGCAGTTGGATTAAAAAGGTACTTAAGAAACAGACTGCTCAACAAATTATCGCATAAATTCGGTGTCTTCCTCATTTTGGTAGAATTTGGGGCAGAAAAATACCATTCTCCGTTTTTAGTAGTAGCCTAAACTTTCATCTAAAACAAGCAAAACTCTTAATATAAGTGAGTGCGTTCTCCGTTTTATAAACCAAATTAGTCTAAACTTTAACCCAAAATAAAACTCCTTTGTTTTAAAATTCCAAAGTCTGTAAATTATGGATACCTGGTAGAGCTGCCCCATTGTCCTAAATAGAGAATAGAGAAACTGTTAAAAAAAAAAGCTTTGGCACTTATTCGGTTTACAGTTGACTCTCTTTACAAGGCACCTCCAAAAAGCCTCGATCCATTCAGCCCTCTTTTTGACGTCTTTTGCCATTCTGATATCGATCTCTCTGTGCAAGAAATCTTAAGGGTTTTGACTCTACTGGAGGTTTTTAATAAACTCTACATTATGGCCTTGAAATGGCCAACTCTCTCTCTATGACATAAACCTAAATGGTAGGTGTTATAGAATGAGTTGGCTTTTCCACAAGCCATAATGTTGAATTTATTAAAAACAGCCGATAGAATCATTCTTTGCGATTTTTTGCTCAGAGAGATCAATATCAAAATTAGCTGAAGATAGCAAAAATAGGTTCAAAAAGATGCAGCAGGAGATGGAACTTGAGGGGCTGCGCCATAGAGTCAACTCTATGTGACTTCTTTTGCTTCAAATATTTTTTATTTTATTCCTTATTAGCAGTATCGTCTTTGTCGTTATATACTGGATTAGGGTGATCAAGTACACCTCAGGCATCTAGCCATACAAGGACAAAATGTGACCTAGTCGGAATAAGTAGCAAGAGTAGACAGAGAAAGTTATTCAAAAGTTTTCTCGCCACAAGGAATACTATTTGGAGCAAAAAAAATTGCAAAATCACGTCAGAGGGCATACAAACCGAGGATGTGCCGACTCTTTCATACAATAATATAATTTAAAAATGCTTACATCATGGTTTGAGGGATGATGTTGTTGACAAAGAAGAAGAGGGCATCTTCTGCACGCAACTGTATTCTGCAAGAAAACAGCACACTTAGTGAAGGAGATGTGCTTTTTGAATCTAATTTTTGTTCATTTTTTTCCTTTCCCACAGCATTGGCTCTACAGATTTTGAGATTCGAAACACCAGCAAAATATGCATAGAGAGACTCTTTTTACATGGGATAAAACATCATATATTGGATATTTAGCAGTGCTGTGCACCTCTTCATACAAAATGTCTCACATCAAAATGATGAATTAACCCCCAAGCCCTACTCTTTTACACTAGACTCAATCTCATAGTAGTCCTAAATAATGAGTGAGCGGATTCGAACTAGCGACTGCGCCAATTGTTGTAACGAAAAAGTGGGTAGTCGAACCACTGTTCCATGCATTCTACTTGTAACGCACATAACACCGTTTATTATATGAGATGTTATACGAGACGGCATATAACAATTTGCTTGGCAAAAAACGATCACCAAAGCAGTTAGGTTAAAAAAGTACTTAAGAAACAGACTGCTGAACAAATTATCGCGTAAATTTGGTGTCTTCCCCATTTGGGTAGAATTTGGGGCAGAAAAAATACCATTCTCCGTTCTTAGTAGTAGCCTAAACTTTCATCTAAAACAAGCAAAACTCTTAATATAAGTGAGTGTGTTAACCAAGTGAGTGCATGCGTCTCTAAGTCTCAAGCCCAGAGAAGAGAGCCAGAATCCTTTTCTCAGATTTGGATTCCTGAAGTCTTTGCCTACCAGAGTGCCTCAGAATTAAAAAAAATCCTTTCGAAAATGAGTACATGCAAATTGGCGTAAAAAAGTGACCGCTTAACAAATGTACCTCTTAAGAAATTGCCGCTTAACTTATGGTATACAGCCGTGGTTTCGGGAGGACTCCGAACGCCAAAACTTTTGCAGATAATTGAAAAAAATACTCACCTCTTGCGAATCAAAAAGTAGAATTGACCAATAGTAAGTTCGGAAGGCACCAAATACCTAGGTAAGCAAATCATTTAAGGTTAAATACAGTTCCAATTCAATATTCAACACCTACTTCTTCTTGTCCAAGTCACGGAGACGAGACTTGGGGGCTTTCTCCACAATCACTGGAATGCGGTCAGGGTACTTGCGGCGGATCTTCTCTCCCTCGGCACGACGCTTTTCAAAAGGGTTCTCTTCTTTGTAGACCCACTTCATATTGTACTGGTTGCTCAAATTGGTAGAATCAAACTCAAATAAATAATAGTTGGATTACTCGGCAACTAAACAAAAGTCTAGATCAAATCATTCTTTTATCTTTTGGTTGTGCAAAAAAAAAGCGCAAAATTCAAACGGACATTTGGCTGAACATAATAAACGGCTGTACACCATAATTTACGCGAAAATTTGTTACGAGGTACATTTGTTACGCGGTCACTTTGTTACGCCACAGCAATTTGCATATACTCATTTACAGTACCCATTTTTTAAAAGGATTTTTTTATTCTGAGGCACCGTAGTAGGCAAAAAGACCTCAGGAATCGAAATATGAAAACAGAATGTCAAGAAGAGGCTTAGTTGCTGAGATATGATGAAAATTAGGAGAAAAAAGGATAAAAACTAAGTTTGCAGCTGGCTATGATCATATCTCGGCAACCGAGTCTCTTTTTTAAATTCTGTTTTTAGATTTGGATTCCTGAGGTCTTTCTGCCTACTGGGGTGCCTCAGAATAAAGAAATTCTATCAAAAATGAGTACTGTAAATGAGAATATGCAAATTGCTATGGCGTAACAAAGTGACCGCGTAACAAATGTACCTCGTAACAAATTTTCGCGTAAATTATGGCGTACAGCCTAATAAACTTGTAGCAGCAACACTGCCTAGACGTTGCTCTAATTCTTGAGTGTTTTCCGCCAATTCGATAATCCACAATTTTTGACAATTAGCCATGCCTTTTTTCTCGAAATTTTTGGTATTTTTGAAAAAAAGGACTCATTTTTGAGGATTTTTTATTGTGACGCTGGCGAGTAAACAGCAAGATGTCAGGAATGTAAGTCTGAAAACAGAATTTTAACAGTTTATTTCTACTGAGATGTGTTCAAAGGTTGGCATACTGACATTTTGGAACAGTGTTCAGCTCTCATCAAGCAAGCCACTTTTTTAAATTCTGCTTTTGATTCAGATTACTGAGGGCATTTTGACTACTGGAAAGCTTTGAGCAAAAAAAATTACCCAGCAGGCAAAAAGACCTCAGGAATTCAAATCTGGAAACAAAATTTAGAATGGTGGCTTGGTTGTTGAGATGGTGGTGACTGAAAAGAACAGCAGACGTCAAGTCAAAGACAGTGGGCCAGTCTACAATAGCCTGCCCTGTGTACGGTGCATAGAAAGGCCCGCAGCCTCAGATTCCGCTGCAAAATTAAATTTGGCGCATGTTGTTCTTTTTGCATTGCCGTTAAGATATGGCCTGAAACAAAAGAGGAAGCCTAAAAACCAATTTCACGGCTGACTTTGATCACCTCTCAGCAACCAAGTCACTTTTTTAAATTCTGCTTTCATATTCGGATTTCCAAAATATTTCTGTTTGCTGGACTTCTTCATAAAGAAAAAATTGTCCATGAAATATAGGATATTTATGAAGAAATTCAGAAAATCAAAAGTCTTTTCTAACTTGCTTTTCTTCGATATTTTTGTATAGGCGATGCTTCCCAATAAACAAGTCTTTTTTTTGCTAAAAATTACAAAAAAAGTTACAACCAATTTCTTCGTTCCCACTTCAACCTTATAACAAAGCTCACGCGGTCGTGACACTCCTCCCCAAATGTCAATAATCAACAAGCGAGAATATCAATTGAGCAATGATAAGGACTAAATACAGATAAGGTTTGGTTGTTTGTTGAGCACACCAGACCCCTAACATGATTAATGAGGGAGCAAGACAGCAAAAGAGAGAGTCTACTAATGTTATTCTCTCCCTTTTCGACTGTTTACCCGTTTTAATCAGCCCATTCATTCCATTTATAGCAACAGGCAACACATTGTTTGGTTGATTCAAGTGGGAATCTTGAAATCAACATTTTCAAATCAGTATTGGAATTCTTCGTTCAATTAAATTTTTCGTTTTATCGAAAATGGGACCAAAATATCTGATTTTTTTCAGCCTCCTGCATTCCCTGCTCTTTGTATGATCTTGAACCTGTTGCTTTTGGCCTTGAAAACACCAAATCTTAATATAAATACTACCTTTTTTTGTTGTAAATAGGTTATTGTAAGTGATAAATTATACTAGTAATACCTATTTGCCGGACTACACACTGCATATAACCGAGTAGCACCAGAAAATTAAATCAATAACGCGTAATTTTAATCATGAAAAGTGCGATTTTGATGAACCACAGGGTGGCTATAGCCATATCTCATCAAGATATGGCTATAGATGGTTTTTCGAGTTTTGGTCGAATTTTTAAAAAGCCTTTACGCGCCCTAAAAACATGTTTTCTGTGGTTTTTAGGACGTAAAATGGCTTTAAAAGTGCTTAAAAACCATTGCTGGGCAAGACGCACAGAATGTAGTTTAGCCTACTTATTAAACGGAGACACCCTCATCCCTATATAAAAATTGGTAGCGCGGAGGTTAAGCATTTCACTAACCCAGTAAAATAGGCTTATCATAAAAAAGCTTGATGTCTTTCTGCCGCAAAGCAAACCAAATAGAAAATTTGAAGTTTGAATTGGCGGAAAATATGACAAAAAAAATCAAAACACCAGAAATCTCCCAAGTTGTCCGATTAGTGTGCGTCAGAGCAAGGTTGGGCTCGACTAGCCAGACATTCCATATACCTTGATAAAGAAGTTAATAAAAAGGAGAGTCTTTGCCAAATTCGAACCTCAAAAATTGGTCTGGCAAGCAAAGTAAGACACTAAATGCTGGTTTAAAATGAGCCAACAAAACTTTTTTTTTCACAAAAATGTTCATTCATATGAGCAATAGAGGAACAGAAAGAGGCAAAAAATACTGGTTCCCTTCCAGTGTGCTTTTCCGCCAAGCACACAGAAAACCTGCTTCTTCACAAAACAGTTGGTCAAGTCGTACATACGCACACCTCACCTTCCTCACTATCTGATCAGCTGATGGAGTCTTCCTCTCACTGCAAAAGACAGTAGCAGCAACAGTTTCTTTTGCTGTTGTCAACACACGTATTGATCGCAAAAAAACGATAGCATCAGCGGAATAAAATCAACTAAACAAAAAAGATCAACAAATGAGTTCGACTAAATGTTCTCCTTCCTTTTGTTGGAAAAAAGATTGATATAGTGACTACAGAGTGGAACTGAAAAGAAATAGAAATTGAGAATGAATGCCATTTCTTTCTATCAAGAATGAATGAATAAAAAGGATTTGCAGATGTCCAACAAAAGATATTATACATATGCTGATATTTGTCCGAGCATACAGATCCGTCTGTCTAAACCAAAATATCCCTAGAAATTATTTAGAGAGTGAAAGAATGTAGCAGATGGTGTATTTCTCAGTACTTTTAATGTAACAAAAAAGTGACAGAAATTTCTACTCGTCATTTCTTTCTGTCGGCTCTTAGAACTTATACAAAACGAAGATACCGTATTTACTCTAATATGCGGGCACCCCTAAATTCAAAAAAATGTGTTTGTGGCATTGTGTTTTTGACCTATGTTCTGCTAGCGTCTTTTGGACATGTTACATACCAAAATGTAGCTTATAATCTAGGCTACATTTTGGTATATAACATGTCCGGAAGACACCAGCAGAACATAGGTCAAAAACACAATGCCACAAACACATTTTTTTGAATTTAGGGGTGTCGGCTTATTAGAGCAAATAGGTATACAGTTTCATTCTATAGTTTTTTATACAGGTAAAATCTCCAAATAGGATGGCGCTACTAGCAGGTTAGGCGAATCAGTAAATATTTTTAAAGAAAATTTTTATTCTGAAACCTCTCAGTAGGAAAAAAAAGACCTTGAGAATCCGAACCTGAAAACAGAACTTCAAAAAGAGGCTTGCTTGTTGAGATATGACCAAAGCCAGCCGTGAACTTTGTTTTTATCTTCCTCTCTCCTAGTTTTGATCATATCTCAACAACCAAGCCACTTTTTCAAGTTCTGTTTTCAGATTCGGATTTCCGAGGTTTTTTTTCCTACTGAAACAAAAGCTGTTTACAAAGTGTGCAACAATTGCAAAAGAAATAATCAAAAGTATTTCATAATGAAAATTGAGTGATGTGAGGAATGTACAAACTATTGTGCAGAACTGTTTAGGCAAGAGAAGCAAAAGTGAAGCCGGCTGAAAAGAGAACTAGCGCAGTATATGAAGAGAGAATAATAACAAAAATTCGCACATGAAGAGAGTAACGCAAACCTTAGTCTGCCATTGGTGAAAGGAGTGTTGAGCAGAGGAGTCACACATACCCTCTCTCTAGTTGGTGAAAATGAGGAGGTTGGGGAAAAGAGCCCGCAAGAAATCGATTTATTTCGAAAGACTGTGCTGTTTTTAGAGGGAGAGCAAGAATACGCTGCAAAGCAGTGGAAAATGGGACTGACAGACACAACAATAAAGCCAAGGAGACAGCGCGTGCATTAAACCATCAACAATCCAGGGATTAAAAATGCTGGGAAAATAAAGCTTCAAAATAGTCTAAAGATAAATATTTATCAGTTAGATCGAGCATGCGACGTCTTACAAGGTAATTACGTCTAAACGTAAAATCGGTTCTTCCAGAAATGGTTTCGACCGCAATCAGGCAAGGCTAGATTAGACGAAGGTTTTTACCTTATTTTCTCTAATAAAGCCCCAGAGGGCATTATTTTTCAACCACTCTCGAGACATGGGGCCTTATTAAAGAATGGGGTCTTATTGGAGACTGCGGTCTTATTATAGAAAATACGGTAACCTTAACATAAGCTAGCGAAATTGAACCATTAAAAATACCTCCGGTGAAGAATTTCTTATGGCGTAACAAAGTGACCGCGTAACAAATGTACCTCTTAACAAATTTTTGCGTAAATCATGGTGTACAGCTAAAAACTTCACTAAGCAGGAAATATTTTTTGCATGATAAATTATTTATTCTTTCTTAAACGAACAAGCAGATAATTAAAATGAAACGAACCAAAATATTTGGTAAGTAGAGCAAAAATTAATGATTATTGAACTCTTTTTAAAAAAAATTGATCTTTCTTTACAATCTGCTTAGAGCCCTGCTTTCCAAGCACTGAAAGCCGCTTTTGGAGGTTTGCTTTGAACATCTGACCGACCGTCCGAACTGCAAAAAATTTGTGGTTTCAATATTATAGGCAAAAGACTCGAAAAAAAAAACTAACGTGATTACTGTTCCATCAGGTTTAATGACAATAAGTGCAGGTATGCCAGTCACATTGAATTGATTGCCCAGCTTTCTAAATGGTCATTAAATCGAATCTATAGAACAGTAAAAAATTGTGGTAGCTTACAATCTTCAGCTAAAATTTAACTCAAAGAATGGTCTTCTGAATTTCCTTATCTCTATGATGAAATTTCCTTATTGTGAACCCTAATTCTTAGATTTTTAAAATTTTGCTTGAAAATTATTTTTCTTTACAAATAAGAGCAACAAGCACGGGATAAAGCGACCTTTTTGGCAAAAGAGATCGAATGCTCCCACTTTAGAAAAAAAATTCTAGAAAATCTGTTCAAAGCACATTGACTCTAGTGCAATATCATAGTGGGTGAGGCAAAAAAACCATATCTAAGAAAAAAATGTTTCTTTTGCACGCCTAAGTGATTTTCATAATCTGTTATTCATTGCCTTTATTTGTCTATTTTTAATGTCTCTTTTAGATGCCATGGTTAAAAGATAAACTAAACTAATTTTATCTGCTGTAGAATAAAAGTCTCAAGCCCAAGCAAATTTAAGAAAGAAGAGGGAATAGAAGCTGAACGAAATCGTTTGCCGCACAGGCTTGTCAACGAATCACTGTGTGTTTCCTTTTTAAAAAAAATTCTCAATCACAGTTTCTTCAATCATTGGAATCAATCCAATTACATCTACATCACAAACGAAGCTTTTTGTGTAAAGGCTCTATTTTTTTAAATATGATTTCTTCCTCCCATCTTACAGATATAATAAGGTGTTGAAAGTGGACTTACTGAATATGCTCACTTCCAAAGGGGATATACAGCCAGTCTCTAAACAATCAATAACAATAAGTCTTGGTAAATTATAAAAGTTTGTCAAACAATTACCCGTGAGCTTCCTCCAAGTAGTTTTTGAGATCCTCTTCGCTTCGATCAAAGGACACGAATACTATCTAAAGTACAAAAAATATTGTGGAAGATTTGTGGCGAAAAAACCTCGAATTGCTCCGTGCCACTAACTTCATTGTAGAAATCCTAAAGAGAACCTTAATCAAATAAGGTTGGTAGAGTGGTTCAAACTTTTTTGAACATTTTAATTTGATATCTCCAATATTTTGTTACTAACTTCGTGAGTCTAATACGTCCTTCAAAAGCTAAAAAGCTCGGCTATCTTCTTATAGGAAAAATTGTAAAGATATTGAGCTACACCAATTAAAATTAAATTTTAGAAAGATAGCTACTCACCTTGCAACCCTGCTTTTGTTTGACAAAAATAAATAAAATACCTTAAGAATAGGGGTGAATCCACGGCAAGGCGGGCACCAATGAGCTGAAAAGTAGAGAGCCACCAGTTTCCCCTAAATACATATTAACTAAATTGCCTGAAAATTTTTTTAAATCAAAACATACCTTCAACGCTTCTTCTCCCTTGACAGTCTCTCCGCCGCTTTTTTTCTTTAGCTCAATATCCTTGAAAAGATCAGCCATGGTGTTGTAAATAGAACAAATGAAGTCTGAAAGTAAGGGATTAAATGCCACTCAAAACATTCTATATAAAATTTTCAAAGGCTATGGCATGGACCTTTCATATGCTATTAAGAATAGGTTTTTTTGGACAAGTAACCTAGCAACATTTGTCATCAGCAAACCATTCAATACAAAAAATATCTATTATTCAGCATAGCAAATAACAAAAGAAGAAAATTGGGTGCTTCAATAAACCAATTTGCAAGCAGTCAATTTAAAATGGCAAATATACCTTTTTGGTTATGTTTGTAAAGAATATAATGACGAAGTTGTAAGAAAAATGGAAAGTGAAGTAAGGGAATATTGAAATTAAAGTGCTATTCAGTTATAACCCCCCCCCCTAAAAAAAAGATTTTTCCAAAGGTGTGTCTAGCAATCATTTTTAAGTAGAATTTATGCCAAAAAACGAACAAAAATACTATTTTAGAGGGGTTAAGGGCTGTATTGGGAGGTTTTTTTAGAAACCGGAAACTACACCTGGGCATACAATTAAGTTTTAGGCTTAGGGTAGGCTAGCTTACATTAGCTTAGATCCAGCCTATGCCTTGTTTCACCTAGGTTTATCAATTCACAACTAACAAATAATTTGGCACCCGGGGCGAGTTCGGTGTCGTCCAATAGAAGATTGTGGTCTTCTATTAAATAGAATATATTATATTCTATGCTCGGATTATGATTTCAGCCAAACCTCGATTTCACAGCCCTTTTTTTTTAATGGTGTAGCTGTTAAATCGAGCTTTGGCTGTAATACAAGCGAATAATTATTACTACTACTTGCTATAAGATAAGTTTCAAGCACAAGTAACAAGTATAAACATAAGTTCTCTTACTATTACGCAAAACAAACCGTTTTTAAAAAATAATTAATTCTTTTGTACTAAACAACACTTAAACAACAACCGCAAAAATATTATCAAAAAATGTGAAATATTAAAAATTTAGCTTACCAATTCAAGAATAAATACAAAAATAATAACAAAAAATATTGATGGAAAGACACAAAGTATAAAAGAGTAGGAGAATAGAAGGTGCTAATCATCAGCTGGAGGGAAGTGTATACAAAAAAGGAGAGAGACGAATCACCAGCATTAACAGCATAGAGGAAAATCACCTCTTTTTTATTATAAAAGTGGTTTGGAAGAAAATTTTTGGTGGAATAAAAAGGAAAAGAAGAAGAAGAATGCGGAAAAAAAACAGTCAGATATGTGTTCTATTACTCTGTGTCTCCATTTTCTCGGCTGACAACCATTCTTCTTGTGTTTATCGTTGCTCAGTTGTCCTTTTCCCTGTTTACTCTAACCTCTAAACCAATATTTAGAGTAGCAAAAGTGTGTGTCTGCTTATCTCTAATGCTTGGGCTATTAAAGTTTAGAGAAAAATAACAACCTAGAAAACACATAGATTTTCATTAAAAACTTATTTCTTAAAGACATTTACTGATAAAATAGTTAGAAAATGTTAGAGATCAAAAAAGGGAATAGGTATTACTGTGTTATACCTGTATTGACTGTATTCGAGAGGACGAGGGGTCATATTCAAATACAAAAGTAATCAAAGGACTGTATTGTGAGGGAAAGGGACAAATAAGGGGTCACTTATTATAGAGAATCCACTCAGGAAAAAGAAGATCTTGAACATAGTTTTCCTCACAGCGACCAACCACATAAAAGATGCTCGGGGCTGGTAGTTATAAAGATTCGCATA
>BBSZ01009993.1:0-12489 GCA_000981365.1 Subanguina moxae
CACAGCTAGTAGCACTGGTCGCAAGTTTCTACCTTACGCTTTAGTCCAGTTGAAGCGTCCAGTGAAAAGAATCGTCGACGAATTTAAGGGCAAGCTCGTTATCAACTGGCTTGGTTTTGATTAATCATAGGGCTTGTTTATTAGAGGGTGCCCGCTTATTAGAGGGTGCCCGCTTATTAGAGGGTGCCCGCTTATTAGAGGGTGCCCGCTTATTTTTCGACCCTTCGCTAGGGGGCCCGCTTATTAGAGGGTGCCCGCTTATTAGAGGGTGCCCGCTTATTTTTCGACCCTTCGCTAGGGGGCCCGCTTATTAGAGGGTGCCCGCTCATTAGAGGGTGCCCGCTTAATAGAGTAAATACGGTATTTAGCTGTTCAACCCTATTGCGAGAGTAGCGAGAGTTGCGAGAGTCAACTGCAATACATTTTTTTCAATTTTTGTGCCAAGCATCAGTTGTTTTCAATATTTTATCTGGCAAATGAATACTTTTGAACATAAATAAAACAAATTTGTAAATTGACAATGTAGAAAGCTCTATTGAAATAAAAGTAAAAAAGCACCGTGTGTGGACTGTCCTCAACAAGTTTTTACATACAAACCAAGGTAGTATAAACAACAACAAGTTATTGCTACAAACAGAACTGGCGACAACACTAGTTAAACTATACATAAGTCATGGACTGCAGTCTTTGGGGTAATGGAGGGGTTGCATACAAGTTCAGAGGTGCTCTCTTCTCCCCAATGTAATTCTTTTTTTGGGCTTCAATACTATTGGAACGGGCTGGCAAACCAGGTGGAGAGAATTCACTAAATATATTTAGCTATTCAACCCTATTCCTTCTCAATTGCAGTCAATTTACCTTGCTTTTCCATGGTAAACTGTGAGATGAGGAGTGTTGTGCACATTCTGTTGGTTGTTCCACAACCTGTTTCTCCTGCTTTTGCCAGTGCCATACCCACTTTCCCTGCCTCCATTTACCACGGTTGTACTTCCACCCAATTCAGAAGAGGTTCTTGACCTAGTGGTCAGACCTCTTCCCTCAAATTCTGGTATGGGTATAGAAGGTGGAGAGGAAATGGCTGCTCTTGTTGCTAACCTTTCTAGTTCTGCGTCTGAAGACGAGGAAGCAGTGGAACAAGAGACTGAAGAGCTAATCAAATCAATATCCGCCTGAGATTCCAAATTGATGGGCGGCTCTTGTAGGACTGCATACGGCTGAAAATGGGAGTTTCAGAGAGTGAGACAACATTTTATATATTCTATGGAAATTTAAAGTTTCGAACGATTAATGTTACTAAAATTTGATACTAGTACCTTTTTATATGCTAAGTAAAATCAACCAGATGAGATATGCACAGATGGACTCTACTGGATTATACACTCACCTTTGCAGTCAACCTGGGCGGAGGTGGAGGCCTGCTTATAGGCGGTGGTCTCCTCTGTGTTTCCATAAACCTCAAGTTCTCACTCAAGTCTTCGAAGACAGTAGCCTCCGAGTCTTCGGCCATGGTAGGAGATGAAGCAATATTTGATGGTGGTTGAGCGCCACAAATTTCTTCGTATTCATAGGGTTGAGTGAGTGTGCAGTAGGAATGGAGATTCCAATTGGTGTGAGGTGGGGGATCTTGGTAAAGATCATGTTGTCCACTAACTGGCATCTGTGGAGATGACAATGAGGGTCGCTTTTGGACACGTAGTGCAGCACATTTAGCACGCTTCCTGCAAAAATATTTTTATATGCCAATGAATTTAAAATCTACACCATCACTTTTGCAAATTATTTAGTAGGATCTGCCCAACTAATAGGACCTGATGAGCAAAAGCTATCTTTTTGGGAAAAAAGATAGCTGTTGTTCACCATGTAAACATATCATATATATATTGTTGAATACATACATGTGAAAATATCGGTACTCATACCGTTATAGCAGCATTTATCCTGCTGCTACAGATTCCTGTGACCCATTACAGATTTAAAACCTTATTTTAAATATTTAATGCATTGAGGTGTTTGACAATCTGTTGGCAGCACCAACTATGTGCTGAACTGAGATGAGTAGATGTTTATGTCACTGTCGTCAATGCAAACGACAGCTACTGCGATGAAGAAGTGTTATACAGATATATTTTATTGCGCGATAATTGACGTCGATGCAAATAAATGTGTTGTTTTTGAGCTGGTTCTTTAAGTAAAGTCCGGCATCTGATGTTGTTCAAAATTAGCCAGGTGGGAATTGGAAGATAATCCAAAGGGATAGGAGCCGGTAATGAATCGGCTTGTTGGTAAGGGCTATCAACGTACTCATTTCAAAAATTTTTGGCACTTTTTTATAAAGGGAAATTGTTTACTTTCTTTGACTTGCCTTTTATTTGATTTGCAAAACTTTGATAAAGCTCATAAAATTGATGCATTGCAATCGCCAGTTTGAAGAATTTATGGAAAGGGTATTTAAAAGTTCACATTAAAAAGTGCAAACTGATTTGAGAAAATACGAAGTAATCCTGACCATTTTTCGGTACTTGTTTGCTCAGTGGGCCAGATTGTTTGTGGCGACTGACGAAGAAAGCAATGTGAATGCTATCGGAGGGAAAAACCGTCAGTCGTACTTGTATTATATTGGATCAACTATTGCCAAGTGCTGCAGCTTTCTCTACAAATACTCCTGCCTCTCAAGCAAAGCCGAGGAAAAATGCGCTGAAGTGAATGACCATTTGAGCGCTATAGAAGAATGGATCAAAAAAGTTGACCAAATGAGCGCAAGAAAAATAGCATCTCTGATTCACATAAGAGCATCCTTTGTAAAGAATAGTTAACTTTTTAGATTTCTGTCTATTTATTTTGTTTTTGAGTGTTTGGTTTTAATAAATCTTACTTGAATGAATAACCCTTCAGTATTTTGTTTACATAATACTGGCCAGAAAAGAATAAATTTAACGTGTATAAAGGTTCAAGGTGACAAAAATAAAGAAGATTTTATATTGACAAATACCTACAAAATTTCTATAAAACAGCTACAAAAATTTGTAGATCTTGCGAACCATGACTATGGAGAAAAATGAGCCCTAATTATCTCTATTTCTTTCTCAAAAATCTTGCTCAAATTCATCTTAAAAGGTAAATAAGGCAAGTAAGTCTGTGCCTGCATCTCTAACTCTCAAAATCCCGTCACCCGCTTACGAGGGTACCTTGACTACCTTCTGCGCATATGCAGTGCCTTGTAATGGCAATGTAATGCAAACATAATATAAGCCCAAGCATTTAAGCGCGGAATATGTATGCCATTTTAGCTTTTATGTTTGTTGATGATCTACACAAATAATCAGGGTTGCAGATTCCCAAAATTTAAAGAAAAGGCTTCACTTAAATATTCTTATACAAAAAAAAAAGAGTAGTTGGTTTTTTGTGAAATAAGTCATAACTTCCAATCAGCATTGCTACAAGGCCAATTTTAGGAGCACTGCTCCTTTTTTGTCCTTTTGTTCCTTTTTCTGGCTAAAAAATGGGGCGTTTACTTACCAGACCCCTTTTTGATTTGTTGGTCCTTTTATAAAGTTAAGACGTAGTATGCACCGTACAAATATTCACCTGTTCATTGTGTTTGATACAGCCTTGCCGTAAAATTGCTGGGTATGTCCATTGGATGATTTTGACTGTTGACCAGCAAATATGTTGGTTAAGGTCTGACTGCCGTACATCCTAACCGCTCCTCCATTTGTAGCCCCTCTAACCTCCTCCTGACCTAGATGTGGTGGCCTCCTGGCCAGCATGGCACACCTATAAACTGGCGGTGAGGATCGCACAATGTTGGTTCCACTGCCTTGGCAATGGTTGTTCCAGTTGACTACAACTGCTGTTTTGGTAGTGGCACTGCCGGTGTTGGCTGTGGCAATTGTTTCCGTAGAAAATTTGGATGAGTTGAGAGATGTGGGACTGGATCGGCAACCACTCTTCCTACTCCTGTAAAATAAATATTTGTTTTTTTGCAATTTTCATTCGCTATTTAACCGTTAAAGACGATCTTTATCTGCCCCTAACCAATTAGACACATAAATTTACGTGTCTAGTCAATCTCAAGCACTTTGAAAAAACACCGGATAAATAGTAAAAGAAGGTTATGAAAAAGCCAAGACCCTTCAACCCATTTATATTGTTGTGCTTATCCTGCATGTCCTTCTAATTTGTGACCATCCAAATGAACAGCTCCATTCAGTCAACAACAATCCATCCCCAACCAACTAATATGTAATCAACTAGCCTAAAGGGAGCACACAGCTCAAATGCCGAAGGGAAATAATTAAGCAGTCTACTGGTCAAAGCTCTTCATCACCAAACCAGCCGGAGGAAAGATCGCGTGAGTGTTGCCTTTGGGCTTGTTGTTTGTTTCGTTCATCCCACTCAATAATATTTTATGCACGAACATTTCCTGCTCAAGTGGCTGTTCTTCACTCAATATTTCACAAAACACCCCAATATTGTAGCTGTTACTTCTCCTAGGGCATTTGAAACATAATTTGGAAAGGTTCAAATTTTAAGTTTGTATAAGAAGCTGGCTGCTTGAATAGCCGTTGATTGAGTGTTTGTTAAGCCAAAGTCGCCAAATCAAATTTGCTTTTTCATCTCGTGTCTAAAATTAGAGCCTAAATGGAGGAATGCAAATGCGAACAATTTGTTTAGCTTATTCTATGACAAGATGGGTAGTAGTGAGCAAAAGTTGATTGAATGATACAAAGTGATGCTCGGCGAAAATAGAGTTAGTAAAAAAGCGGTACGTGACAAAATAACAAACATCGCCGTGCCAAAACATTGCCGCGGACAAAACAATGCCGGCTATAACATCGTCGGGAACAGTGAATAATTTGAGTAACCTGTTATCTTTTTTCTGTTAGCTTTATTTTATTGTTGGAGAAATAAAAAATAGTCAAGAGAGGTCGTCAATACATCAACACATCATTTTCTAGTAAAAATTTTATATTTTATAGTAAACTTTTTGTAAAGTTGAAGATTCCTGAGGTTTTGGGCCTCAAAAATAGGCCACCACAGGCAATGGCTAGTCAAAAAAAGCTTAAACATCCGCATTTTTGGACCACTCTGTACACACTTTCTGTACCTTTCTTCTTCTCTATTGGCTTAGGCCTCAAGCACACGGCTAAGAAAAAAAGAGAAGAGTACAACAATATCTAAGAAATTATTGATGCCATTTGCATTCACTCCCAAAGCTGCCACCAACAGCAGTCGGAGGACCCAGATGTGCGCCAAAGTGGTCATTACTACATGTCTTCCACACAGCTGCGCATCCCCCTCACAAAGAAGCTCAAGCCAAATGTAAATATTTGATAATAATTTTAACATAATAAGCTAAACTCTGGCAAATTGAGCAGTTTAAGTGCGCTCTGCCCCAAGGGCTTCAACTATTTCCCCATTTCCCAATCAAAATCAGTTAATTATTGTCTGCTGCCTCGGTGTTATGAACAAAAAGAAGAGAAAAATGGCTCCACTTTGATGGATCACCTCACCGAGAAATGAGCAAGATAAAGTGGAAGGAAACATTTCGTTGGATTTTGCAAGAGCGAAAAAAAGTTTGGCAAGATGGATTATGCAGAGGGTTGCAAGGTCATCAACCACACATATTACAAATAAATTTCTATATTAAACAAAAATAAAGGCAACTCTACCTTCGGTTTCGCCAGTGTAGCACACAAATGGCTGCGGAACAGCCGAGGAAAAGCAGAAAAAAGAGGAGTATCAAGGCCACATAAATCCCATTGCCTTGTTCCCACCAATCCAGCCTGGAGATGGAGTCGAATAGGTTGAGCAGTGCATTCTTCCCTTCCAATTGGCAGCTGTCTTTGAGGCGAACCTGAATTTGGAGATATGCAAATTTACAAAAATTTTGAAAAAAATACATACACATAACTGTCGCAATGATCCAACGGACATTGAACAGTTAGTCATGCTTTTTTCGGTTATTTTTGATATTATTGAATAAATGCGGTGTTGGCTGTACACCATAATTTACGCGAAAATTTGTTACGAGGTACTTTGTTATGCCACACAAATTTGCATATACTCATTACAGTACTCATCTTTTACAGGATTTTTTCATTCTGAGGCACCACAGTAGGCAAAAAGACCTCAGGAATTCAAATCTCAAAGCAGAATTTTAAAAAGAGGCATGGTTGCTGTGATATGATCAAAACTAGGAGAAAAAAGGATAAAAACTAAGTTTGCGGCTGGTTATGATCACATTTCAGCAAGCAAGCCTCTTTTTAAAATTCTGTTTTCAGATTTGAATTCCTGAGATCTTTTTGCCTACTTTGGTGCCTTAGAATGAAAAAATCTTTTAAAAAATGAGTACTGTAAATGAGTATATGCAAATTTGTGTGGCGTATGCACCTCATAACAATGCACCTCATAACAAATTATGGTGTACAGCCGCGGTGTTATTAATGCTGTGTTTCGGAGAGCACATATATCTATTTCTACATTATTCTCTTTTTATGGCTGATATCTACCAGAGAGACCAAATTCTAGACATCTTTGGTAGTGATGTATCAAATTTTCAAAAGTACTTGCTGACCATAAAAGAAGCAGACCCTACCGGATTACATTTTCGACTACTCTCAAGTAGACTGTAAATTTAGGAAGGGGTCATAATTCAATAGAGTGAGCTTATTAATTATTTGCAATAAATCAGTCTTTTTCCTGTTGTTTTTTCTGGCTGCTTCCCAAACCACTGCCTGGTCTAATGCAGATTGATTTAGGAAGTTGTTGGGTTGCGAAAAGAATGCCCTCTTGTCATCATTCATCATTATTCTGCATCGGCGGCGGCAAACGCCTATTTCTCCGACGCTCTATACCCACAAGGGAGTGTGCCCTGCCAGCAAAATTGAATAGATGGCAGCTGTTGCCACTCCCTTTGGGACTTTTGTGTTTGGAAGTGTGTAAAAGCGGCAAACCATTAAAGCGATCACTCAGAGTGTTTGTGCAACAAATTCATTTAGTGCAACAAAAACATCAGGCAACCAACCTTTTCGAACACCTCCAATGGCTCTTCCGCTATTAAATGCCATATTATAGAGGGGTCTGGAGGGGCTGGCAGGTCGAAAATAGGTGGCGGGGGAAGGCACTCACACACCATCTTGGCAATGGCTGGCAAAACACAAATTGAGCAATTATTGATGTGGTGTTTGCATTTGGAGGTCTGAAATATATCAAAAACATTAGTTAGAATTGGCATCCAAACAAACGCGAGCATCAAAAATCAAAAACATTCATGCAGTTAATCAAATAATTGTACACCACATAGATATGGAGCCAATTAGGTATGATTTTATGATTTTAAAATTGCTCACTAATCTCATACTTAGCAATAATTTCTTTTTTCGAGCCAACCCCTAAACAAAGTGACCTCAGGGATCTAAATTTGTAAGAAAAAAAAATCAAAAAGCAGCTTAATTGCTGAGATGTTACTTAAGTGATCCGTAACTCAGCATTTAAGTGTTCTTTAGCCTCTCTCCTTTCATTTGTGGTCGTATGTTCGGCAACCAAGTTACTTTTTGTACAGCCTACACAGATAACAAGGATAATGAAGAGATTTTTTTAAAATTAAAATGCGCTGCTCGCACCGGACTGTGGCTAGAGAGCCACCCCCACAGGCCAAGTCATTTGACGCTCAAAAGGGATGATTTTATTTGGTGGAATGTATACCTTGGGAAATATGCACCTTGGTACAAAACCTCTTTTATGAGTTCCACAAGTGAACATTGATGGCTCAGATGCCACCTAACACTGGCATAAAGTAGGCCAGTGCTGGCCTCTGGAGAAATCCTCCGGCGGAAGCCGGAGGAAGAGGACAATTTTTTTCTGAGCACGGACTAGGCATACAGTAGGACTAAAAGTCATTTTTTAAGTCTTGATATGAGGTTGCAAAACCATCATGGTCTGAAATATTGGGTGAACATAGAAAAGAATGGGTGGCTAAATTTGGCAGTTGCAAAAAATGGAATAAAAATGCCAACCAAGCCTAGGAAGGACTCATCTGGCTGGAGGGGAATAACAACAAGAATAAGGAGAAGAAAGAATCTCTCCACACACATACTCTTAACGAACCAAAATCTAGCCTGACTAGCCTAATCCCAACAACTTTTTCTTCCCTCAAATGACACATCCAGCCTTTCCAAATTCAATTCCGCCCAGTTTGGCAGCTCATTTGGAGAGTTTAAGGCTAGCTAAAACACTTTTATTTATTACAAAAAACAAAGTACTTGTCGCAATCTCAGAGCTTTTTTCCAGGTAGTTGACAAAAGAATGGGAGACGTAAAGGGTCGAGTCATTCACAACCGGGTGATTACATATTAATAAATTCGGTCAAACAAGAAACCTGGCTTTTACTACCTATATAGAATATTTGGTGCTACTGTGTTTTCAAAACTGAAACTTTAACTTTTTTTAGTCAAAACACTCTCATGATACATATTGCCATGATAAAAACACCTGCACACCACAAACGGTTCGCTTAGACAGAGATAAGAAAAATATTTTCATGTAGGCTCTTCAGTTCCCCCACTTCCACATACAACAAGCTAAGCAATGTCGAGGTACATTTTACAGTAAACAACTAGCTGTGAATTTAATAGCTCCAGTGACGTTCTATTTCTTATTCAGTCTCAATCAAATAAAACTAAAACTAAAATTTTAGTTTCAGTTCAACGTTTTAGTTTCAGTTTCGAAAACACTGCACTGGATTAAAAAATATTTTTTGACCATTTTTAGAGCAATCAGAATTTGTAGGCAAAAATTTTAAAAGCGGCTTAGTTGTTGAGATATTACCAAAGTTATCCGTTTAGGAGTTCTTTAGCCTCCTCCTTCTTTAGAAACAAAAAGGCTTCATAATAAAGAAATACTTGCAGATCAGATATTTTTGTCACAAAATATCGAACAAAACCTCGACGAGTTTGGTTTTTTAGCCAGATTTTTAGCACTCAACCGATTAATTATGGCAGACAACCATCAACACTAAAACACCTAGAAGTGTGAAAGACCAACTAAAATGTCCGCCACAAAAGCAAAAAAGAGACAATAAATGGGTGGGAGCACTGACGCAACTTTGTTTGCCTCTGTGACTTGCTTTGTGGGCCAAGGGGGCATGCCTTGTGTTTCTTTGAGTGAAAGGCGGCGAGACTTTCTTTTTAGCTATTGTTTTTTTGTTGAGGCCGAAAGGCATGGATCAAATGACTATTGAGGAAGGGATTTAGGCAATCAATGGCATAGGAAATTTAGGGGCTACATGGGCACAGGACAGTTGAGTAAATACAGATGAAATAATGCGAAGATTTTCCAAATAAAAAGAAATTGGACGTGTGGCGATTAGTCATTTGTTACCGAAGTGACCAAACACATGCACCAAATATGGCTGCTAAGCACTTGGCTAAACTGATTAGTCACTGTTCTCTTGTAAAATTAAATAGAATAGATGGGTTCCAGCTACTCCATCAACAACCAACCACAGCTTTATGCTATATTAATCGCTAAGCTCCTCAGTCACTCATATTTTTTGTGGTCATTGGGGTGGGTGGACGGAAGAATGTTAAGTAAAGTCAGTGTCCCTTCAAGGACCTTGCATCTCCCTGTTTGTTGTACACTTTTTTCACCACCTTTATAGCCCTTCCTTTCCCCACTTATTTACTTGTCGGAGATGACACTCCCCACCCACACCATCTATACAGCCTACAATTGACTCGTCTTCTTGGACAATTTCTTCTTTTTTGACAGATTTTGTGTGAAAGGAGTAGGGGGAACAAATGAGTGAGCATACCTGGTCCGGCACCAATTATTTCGTACGCGAATTTAGGTACTACTGTATTATCCACCCCCAGTATAATAAACGCTGACTTTAATAAATTAGACCTATTTTCTGTAATTTATAATACAGTACTACCAAAAATCGGGTGATCAACAAATAATAAATCTGTAACTCGAAAATCTTGTCAGACTCGTAGGAATTCCTAAAACTAAAAATTTATCTAGGAAAACAGTAAATGAGTTAAAAAAAGGAACTCATGAAACCCATTCGATGTTTCCATTACAGAAATTATTACTTGCAAATTGCAGAGTTAAGAAATCATGAGTTGGTCGTAGGTCGTCAATATCTTCAACCTAGTGTAATTCAGAGAATGGCTTTAGGCTTTTGGCTATCAAGCGAATCAACCTATTCTTTAAATCAATAAAATTTCTAAACTAGACACACTAAACATTGTTGGTCTGTTGGAGTCTATTCATCATCCAGCTTTAATTAATATTAAATATATTATAGAGAATGGAACACTTAGATAGGGTGGTTGACAGCCAAACCCTCATCCATCATCGCTCTAGCCAAGGTGCAGAGCACATCCATCTTATCCCACTCGTACTACAATACGATTGCTGTGATATAGTGGTAGCAGAAATAGTGTACAGTAAACTAAATAAATCCAAAAGCCGAGTAGCATGTGCCCACCTTGAAGGCATTGCCCTTCCAGGCCATTAATTGGGCTACGAGTGAGTGGAGAAAAACAAATAGTTTTGGGGAAATAATGGTAAATAAACATTGCCCCTCTTCCCTGTGTGGCAAATATTTTGGGCTCTTTCGCTTTTGGTTTATATTTGAGTGTGTTTGGAAGGAGAGAAGCAAGTTTGTTGCCTCATTATATGTGCTTCTGGTCTTTTTGCCTACTGCTCAATTGTTTATGGATGGGACTGCGGAAGTATTTAGTGGGGTCTCAGCAATCCAGCAAACAGGTCAACTTTTTTGGAATGAGATGTATACATAGTTTTTTAGTGGGATTGTAGAGATGAAAATAGGGTTGTAGAATCTGTTCTAAAAACGCTATCTGTGTGAAACTTTTCTTAATACAGCCTAAGGTGAAAACAATACAGTCTGCAACTAATCTTTTGCCAACTCACAAATACTTGACAATTCAGAGGCTAGTAATTACTTTTTTCTTTGCTTGCTCTATATATTTGGATGGGTCTTGCTATTATTATAAACAAAAAAAATCTGATACTACCGTGCTAGTGACCATCATTTGCTACTTTTTTAAGCATCTTGCCAAAGTTTTGAGCCATAAGCATAAAACAGATTGAAAAGACAGTAAGGAATACATACGGTGGTGCTACCGTTATTATAACTTTAAATGCGCAAAACACTTAGTAGTAGTAGTGGAAAGTACATGTTTTCGAAAAAAAAGTTGAATAAAAGGATATTATTTAAAGGATATAAAGAGAGTACGTGCAGCTGATAATTAAAAGCCTTAGTCACACAATGAGATGTAAAACCACAAATGCTCATACCAGTCCATAAAGCAGCAGATACCAAGACAGCTGAACACAGACTAATAATTTCTGTCCTATTTAATACTGATCGGTTGCACTAATGGTATTGAACGAATACACCCAAGAATTGACCACACAGTGCATGCCCATATTTATTATTTTGTTACAATAGGCTTTTAAATCTGTGATGGGTTACAAGAATCTGTAGCAGCATGGTAAATGAAAATGGAAGCTAAAAAAAGCTACATCTAACTCTTATAAGACTAAACAAATATTATAAAGCTGTTAGTCCACAAAAATTTGTTAATTTACATCAAAAAAGAAGGAGGGCGGGGGGACACGACCAACTCATCAACCAAAAAATTTTCAAAGAAAAAAGCTTCCCTGCGCTGAAAACTTCGAAAGCGAATTTTACTTGTAGCCGGGTTATTGGATTGGGGAGCCAGTACCGATCCAAAAATGATTTGTTAACACTAATTTTAAGCCAAACAAAAAGCAACAACTTTCTCTTGTCCAAACATTCACATGCAAAGCAAAAGAAAAGCTGTGAATACATATATCACAGGAAGAGTAAATAAGAACACTTTTTATTGGATGTAGAGGAGGGATCAATTTGGAAAAAGAGTGTTGTTATTAGAGCAGCACAAAGATGATTTAATGCCCATCCTATGCCCACATTAATTTGCCATAATAAAGAGATGTGTCAAAAACAATAAATGAAAATGCTACTACCACCACCGGGACGGATGGATGGGAAAATTGGCAGTGGCAAAAAAGAAGGATTGGAGCAACAATGCCATAATAAAAGTGAGGATCAACGCATTTTATGGCACTGCTACATCAGTGTTGCCAATCCAACAGCTCTTATTACTTTTTTTATAGATTTTTTGAAAAAACCACTTTTAAGGCATAATTGCCCAAATTTTAGAAGACATGGCCCACTTAGGTATGAAGCCAGTTAAATAAGTCTTTGAACTTTTCCTCATAAAATCCAGTTTTTTCCTTAAAAAGTTTTGTGATGGAGAAGCCACTTTGCAAGAAAGTGGCTTGCTTGCAGGGATATGACTACAGTTAGTTATGAGCACACTTTTTAGCTTCAACGATCCTATTTATGGTCATATATGAGCAGCCAAGCTTTTATTAAAAATCTGGCTAATGATGCATTATATCTTCAACCCT
>BBSZ01009994.1:0-11700 GCA_000981365.1 Subanguina moxae
ACTCTTGACCATAAATGCATTTCAAGACTTTTCTTTGCGCAGCTCCAGTAACTAAAACATGGTGCTGTTTACCTTAGATATGCTTTGTTGTTGCTAATGCCAGAAATAAAAAAAGACCAAAAAAGTGATGAAAAAACAACAGGGGGGACCAAGGCATTTTTTTCGGCGGTCCACAGAACACATATACCGAACACATACACCGAACACATACATTATAAGAAAAAAAAAAATTGTAAAAAAAAGAGCTTGGGGGACCAAGGCAAAATTTATAAAATTTAAAAATGCAAAAATTTGCGAAACGTTTCGCAAATATTTGCATTTGCAAATATTTGCGAAACGTCTATGCACCGAAATTTGGACTCTACTGCGGCATAACACCCACTCAGCAAATTCTTTTCAAAAGTGTTTTAATCCCTTTCTCCCAATTCTTATACGCTAAAAACGATTCCGTAGGGGCGCGCGCAGACCTACCTGCGAAATGAATCTGAGCAATACTGCTAATCAGATAATGCATCTGGAGGCACTTTTTGCCCTAGTTCAGTAAGGGAGACGAGTGGATGGCTTTTAGAAAAACGGCCCACCAAAATTCAAATCTTGGCGCAGTTCGGGACAAACAAAACGCCAAGAATTTTTTGTGTGAAATTTAGATTCTAAATTAACTTTTTAACTTTCTTCTCTATTTTTGAAAAAATGACCACTTTATAACCGTCTATATCAAAAAAATTGCAGTTCCAACATTCCATTTTATTCATCAACTGACAGCAGATTTAATAGCTTTTATTGGACATTAAACAAATAATTCCTGGCAAAATTTTCCTCCAAATTTCTCTTCAATATTTCTTACCTCTCTCGGATACTTGCTAGCCTTCTTTCGTCTCCATGCACTGTGCAAAAAGCGTTTTAACAGACTGCTTAAAGAAGAAGGTTCCTCAGTTTGTGCTGATTTATAAACTCGGCAACCTTTCGGCAAAAGAGATGGAATCCGCACGACCGGTTGAACCACCCTCTTTTCCACGAATGATTGCAGATTTGATGTCCGGAACGAGTTCTTTTCGAACCATATTGCCTAAATAATCCGAAAAAAGCGTTAACTAAATAATTCTGCCATAGCGGTTAGAAAAAATCAGCACAAATAAGCTGCTAAATGTGTTGAGCAAAGACTTTTTCCGCCCCAAATATATGCTTATTTTTTAAAAATTGCTATAATATATTGTACAATCAGACATTTGCGCTCAAAATGTAGCTGAGTGTCTAAGGAAAAACTTTAATTTAATGAAGTGTGCTAAGAAAGAGCTTGGAGGAAATACAGGCATAAATAAGAAAAAAATGTGCTTGGGCAAACACTTTTTTCCGCCACTGTATGTCTCTTTTGAAACATTACTTTTTTTAAATTTTACAGTTCTCTGTTAGGTTTAGGCTTCAATTTCGTTTTGAGAAATTTCGTTTGGAAAATCAATTTTTAATTTCCATTTCAAACTTTCGGGTCATAACTTATGACTCATAAGGTAATGCAGATGGTGAATATACTCATGAATGATCGATTTGATATATTGGGTTTGATTTTCTTTCAGAAATAAAAGCCTCTTTTAATAATTAAAAAAGGACAGTTAATTATGTTACAAAGATATACAAAATTTTAAACTTTAATTGGTACCGGTGCGTTCAAATTATGTGTTGTTCAAATGATGGACATACCCTTTTTAAACAGTGTTTCGTAACATATTCACGTGGAAGTTGCTGTTATTTTTGATTAATTCAAGGGCGCAGAGCGGAATAAAAATGTTATCAGAAGCATTGAAGGCCCTCATTCTAATATGACCAATTTTGAAATTGGTTTCAGGTTGCTTACCTCTTTTAGAATTGTTGAGAACCGGAGATTTTAAATGACAATACAGTCATCGCTCGTACCCCCAAAGGATTCGCTCGCTAATATTTTGAACACAAAATTTTTGAATTTTGATTTGGCCGAAAATTTCACAAAAAGAATCAAACATGTGAACCAGCTATTCAAAAAGAACTCATCAAAAATCTAAAAAAATGTGATGTAATAATTTTTTAACGCCAGATTTCGGAAGATTAGGTTATTAATTGCCTTACCCCCTTATGGATCGTAACGTACTAACACTAATTTACAATTTGGCGCAATATTTTCTCCATTTTTTCTATCAAAAACATGAACTCTTTAAAAAAAACTTTTTTGATTCATGTGTCTCGATTCCAATTCAAAACAAATGTGTTTACAAAAACATTTCTCATGGCCAGGGGTGAGACTTAAACTTTAAAGTTCCTCACCATCCATCATAAAAGCTGTTAGATAGCTGTTCTGAAGCGGCTGTTCTCTTACTACCGTCATGCAATCGCTTCTCAAATTCTTTTATGCACCCATGTTTTATCCCATCAAAGTCTGCCATTGAATAATTAGCGAAAAAAGAAAGGTGGTTGAAGAAAAAAAACAAGAGTGTGGACTTTGTACTTTGTGACGTGTGGCTACTTTCCATCCTATGAAACTTCCAAGCAACCGCCCATCCTCCTCGTGTGATGAAGGGCTGTCTTCTCTTATCTCTTTCTCACAAATTTTTAGTCTTTCTCCTTTTCTCTTAAAAAAAAAGAGAAGACACTTTGATCATCTAGCTGCTGGCTTCCCTTTGTGTCATATCAAATGCTCTATTTACAATTAGGAAAACATCATAATTTCATTTTTTTTTAGCAAGTGTTTCCTTGATGTACTTTGTTCAGTGAAAAAAATAGTGGAAGAAAAATTACTGTGCTAGAGCCTTTAGGAGATGAAAAAGAAAAGACTGGCAGTCATCCTCCCCTTTTTATTGATGAACAACAAGCAATTTCAGTTACGTGCATGCAAACATCCTGCCCGGGTCAAAGTCGACCAGCACAGTGGGCGGAAAATGGAAACACGTGGGGGAAGAGATTCCTTTCCTTTCCAACCAGCTCCTCTCATATGGAGAGTAGTTGGAGGATTAGACAAGAGAGAGTGACGCTAGATGTGCTTCTCTTGTTAGTAGTAGAGTGTCTTGCAATCATGTATAAATACAATGTGCACTCCTATTCTTTGCTGACTATGTTTGTTTTTCTGGCACAAAGAAGAGTTTTTGCAATGGCTTCCAACCAAAATTTTTGGCAAATTCAAATCTTTTGTAGATGACAGGTGGCCTGAGATTTCGTCAACTTCTTTTTTCTCTAACATTTTCATGGACTCTTTTTGCTGTATAGAGAATGTAAGGATGTTGATTGGGCGTTTATTCAGGAATAAGAGGTGAAAAACAAGATCTATTATTAAAGCCACAGTAGCTTGGTGGTTAGAGCAACGAAAACCGCAACAGAAGTGGTCGGTAAAGGGACAGTTCGTGGCTATTTTTTATATTTTTGAATATAAAAAACTCTTTTTACAATACTTTTTTTCGGCTCTATACACCTTTTAATTCTGAAACATCCCAATACATAAAACATCCGAGGGAATCCGAATCTGAAAATCAGAATTTTAAAAAGTTGCTTGCTGAGATGTGGCTAGTAGTACGATGATCACTGTTTTAAAATGCTAGCACTCTAACTTTTGGTCGTGTCTCAGCAACCGGGCAACTTTTCTTTAAATTCTGCTTTCAGATTTTGATTTTTGAAGACATTTTGTCTACCAGGATATCCCAGAAAAAATATCTTTGTAAAAATAAGTATTAAAAAAAACAGCACGAACTGTCTTCTGTCCAAAGTGGTTATGGGTTAAACACCCATGCTTTTTTTCTTAGATCTCGTACTATAGGGAACACTAATGCCGGTGCGTGAAAACGATGTGTCATTCTAATGATGGGCATGTCCCTTTAAGGTTATTTTATGCAATGCAAATAAGAGAATGAACATGGAAACACCTTTTTTGGAGTATTTTTTATTTTAATTAATTGAATAACGGTAGATAAGAAACATTAAATAAATTTATTTCGTGAACTTTAACTGGCTTTAAAGGACCATTACCGTCGTCGAAAATGACAATTTTGCAAATTAGAATGCTCGCGGAATACTTCTCTTTCATATGTCAATTAACTCTTTTGGGTAGTTCAAAGGAGCAGGAATATATTTTGCAGTGTTCGCTCAAAAACATCAAAAATGGTGTCAGATGATTGTTTCGACAACTAAAACCTATTTCAAAAAAAAAAAACTATTGAGAAGATCATCCTTTCAAAAAAAATTGACCAAAATGTGAATTTTTGCCTTGGAGGACCAAGGCAAATCAAATTAGAGATATACCTCAATACGTAACATATAATATTTTACCCTGTTTTCCTTTACCCTATTTGAGATGCGTTGTTTGTCAAGAGTATTACGGGGATTCATCTCGCGAAGAAAAACGAGTGGCCGGCTTCATTTTTGCTTTCAAAACAATGACCACTAGTGGAATTTATGCTCTATCGATCTAAATTATTTAGCAGGAAGTTGTCAAGAGCAAAGGTAATGAACTTGTTTCAGTCCCTTACTTGGGTAAAAATTAACCTAATTTTTCATGCGATCACTTTACAAATCCCGAAAATAACGACAGAATTCAGTCAGTGATAGCTCTTTTGAAAGCTCATGATACTGAGAATATTTCAGTTAAAATTTCCAACGTGTAACTTTGGAAATTTGCAGAGATGAGTGCATTTGTATAATGATGCTCGAAATCCCAATTTTTCTGTATTTTTGAATTTCGCGAAAAATCCCAAGTGATCATAAATTTAAATTTTAAGAGACTGTGCACTCTAGCAAAAGTATGGCAATGTTAAAATCAATCCCTATTAAATGTCGCAGCCGTAGCCCTGAAAAATGTTTGTGGCGTAAAGAAAATTTGAATAGCTCTTTTTCCTTTTTACGTAATGCCAAACAGCACATGGAAGTTGTGAAATATATGAGTGAGAGCCTGCGTTGTTGAATGTTGTGTTCTTTGTCCTTTCAATTCAAAGGCTGTTCTACTTTTTATTGCATCACTTGAGCAATAGAAACTGGGTTTTGTTGATTTCATAAAGACTGATAAACACTGTTTGCTAAACACACCCAATTTCCATAAATATTTTAGACTATAAATCTATTCAGCAAGACACTTTCCACCCTTAAATCTGTCTGTCGTAATTCAAGTGAAGAACAATCTCACTTCTATTGAAAATCACACAACTCTAAGGTTCCATGGCTGAGGCCCACAATGTTGCCGGCTTGGGAATTTCTTTGACACATGATGGTTTGTCCGTCACCTATGATCAAGAACTTCTCCGAGACATTTGGCACAAATTTTCCCGTGCCTACAAGAAACGAATTCATCGCTTCAAAGTGAAATTTGGTTTCATTGCTTGCCAATTAACTTTGTTTCAATGTTTAGAATGACTTCTTTGCTGGTATTTTTCCCGCAAATGTTCATTCATTGGTGTTTATTGTTAGTCTGGTCACTTTGTTGCAGTTTTTTGATCATGACATCACCCTTCGTGTTACTGATGTTTTGAAGAATTATGTGTTCTATTATGTATTCGGGTAGGTGCAATTCATGTAATTATCGCCTAGTTTTGGTAGAACGACATTTACTTAAGGGTTTTTAATTTTATATTTTGTAATCCATTTTTGTAGGGCTTTTGTTATTCTAGGGCAACCCAGTAGGCAAAATGTTTTCACTAGTTCGAATCTAAAAGCAGAATTTTAAAAAGTAGTTTGCTTACTGGTATATGACTTTAAAATGCCAGCATAAAGAAGATTTTCGTGCCCCAACTATAAGTCATATCTCAACAAGCAAACCACTTTTTAAATGCCACTTTCATATTTGTATTCCTGAGGACATTTTGCTTGATGGGTTGCCTCTGAGTAAAACATATCGAAAATGGGTACTTTTATCACAAGTATTTTTTTTTTGGGAAAAATCTAGTATCCTATGGTTTATATTTTTGGTTGAAACCACTGCTACTTTTAGCGATGGAGTTATTTCAAAGGTTTTGGCTGCTGTATTTGGAGGCACTCTTCTTTGGTTTTGCTTGGTCCAATTGTTTCGCTTGTCATTAAAATGGCTGCTTTGCTACAAGGGCTGGATGTGAGTTTTTTTTTATAAATGATTCATGTGTCTTCTCACCCCACCATGTTTTTCAGGTATGAAAATTCTCATGTGACTGGCAAAATATCTCCTATTACCAAGCTCTGGTTTGTAAGTCACTTTTAGTATCTCACAATTCACTCCATTATATTGTCGTGTAATTTTTTAGTCAGTCATGCGGGTTATCTGTAAAAGTAGCCCTATGTTGCATTCTTTCCAAGGAGGTAATTGCTGTTTTGGGTTAGCTTTTAGTTTCTAATTCCAATCTTTTTTAGCGTTGCCTCATTTGCCGCTCCCTTCTCTGGATGATACCCTGAACAGAGTCGGTTTATTAGCTTTGGTCTCGTTGACCATTTAAATACTTTTCTATTTAGCATCTGCGCTCTATCCGACCCATCACTACCGATGGAGAATACAATGAAATGATTGAGCTCACTGAGAAATTTCGTAAAGGTATTGGTCGCCGTCTTCAAAGATATTTGTACATCAAATCTTTTCTCTCCATCAATTACGTGAGTATTTTTTGGTCGTACCTCATTTCAGTTATTATTTTCCTGGCTTAGGTGACCGACTGGTGGGAGGAATTCGTCTACTTGAGGCAGCGCAGTCCAATTATGATTAACTCCAACTACTACGGCTTTGATACTCTAAATAAACCTTTGACTACAAAGCAAGCCGCTCGCGCTGCAAACACTACATGGGGAGCGTTGTTGTTCAGAAGATTGATCGAGAGACAGGAGGTTTCACCGGTATCTTTTTTTTGCTTTTCTCTGAACATCTTTTGTACTGAGATAAGACTGTAAAATTTTAGTTCTCTGTCTCAGCTCGATCACCCGTTCCTTTTTGCACTATGCAATACTCTCGTCTGTTCAATTCATGCCGAACACCAGGAGAAGAGGCCGACAACTTTCGTGTGTGGAATGATGCCAAGCATATTGCTGTCTACTGCAATGGTTGCTGGTACAAACTTCCAATCCATTCTGGCAAGAGGTAAGTGTTAGATGCAAAAAATAAATCTTAACCCGTTAATACGCCAACATCAAAAATCAGTTCTATATAACCAAACGTTAGATATTTGAACTCGGTGCATATGCGTTTAGGTAATTTTTGAATGCATTTCCTAAGCCGTAAGCTGAAAATTATATCTAAAAAAAATTCCGATAAGATGTCATCGAACGTATGATAAATGTTCAAAAATTGCCTAAACGCAATATCGGCTGTACGCCATAATTTACGCGAAAATTTGTTACGAGGTACATTTGTTACGCGGTCACTTTGTTACGCCATAGCAATTTGTATATTCTCATTTACAGTACTCATTTTTGATAGAATTTCTTTGCTCTGAGGCAACCTAGTAGGCAAAGAAACCCTCAGGAATCCAAATCTAAAAACAGAATTTAAAAAAGAGACTCGGTTGCCGCGATATGATCATAGCCAGCTGCAAACTTAGTTTTTATCCTTTTTTTCTCCTAATTTTCATCATATCTCAGCAACCAAGCCTCTTCTTAACATTCTGTTTTCATATTTCGATTCCTGAGGTCTTTTTGCTTACCTCGGTATTCCGCCCCTTCCTTAAAACATGTTTTAACCACTTTATTATTCATAACGTGACCTGAAATGTGCAGAAAACGTACTTTAGGTGTGCGAAGAAATTATTAAAAACACTAATAAAAACAAAAAACAAGACATTGACAGAGACTTCTACAAGGCAAAAAAGCCACCCTTGTACTTTGGTACGCAAATTTCGCGTAACACAAAGAATGCTTTATCTCAAATATGGGAAAATGCACATTGACGGGTGAAAAATTTTGCAGGTATTTAGCCAGCTGGAAATTTTTAAGGAATTTCACAAATAATATATTTTTGAAAGTTTTCCAGTAATCTGTACAAAAGCTGCTCTACAAAAAATCACTTTCATTTTAGACTTCTTGAACCATGTGAACTGCAATTGGCTTTCCAAGAAATTATTGACAAATCTGTAAATCCAGCTCCAGGAGAAGAAAAATTGGCTGCTTTAACTGCGGGAGAGAGAACTCACTGGGCTGTTATTCGTAGAAAGTTTTTCAGCTCTGGAGTCAACAAAAGTTCTTTGCATGCCATCGAAAGAGCGGCCTTTGTTGTCATTTTGGATGATGAGGAAGTTTTCTATGATCCTGAAGATCCCTTAAAACTCGACAGATGGGCAGCTAATTTGTTGCATGGGAAAGCCTACAATAGGTGGTTCGACAAAAGCTTTAACTTCATCATCTCTCCCAATGGTCGCTTTGGAATTAATGCGGAACACTCGTGGGGCGATGCTGCTGTGACAGCTCATTTCGTCGAATATGTGCTCTTAAAGGATTACTGTGTGTGTGGCTACACTGAAAATGGTGATTGCAAAGGAGAGCCAAATGTAAATGTGCATGCGGAACGACTGAAGTGGGCACTTGATGATGATATTCAGGTAAATTCGGCAGTTATGCCTACCGCTTGATTTTACATTGAATTGTTTCAGGAAAAAATTGAAGTTTCATTAAAAGTTGCCCAATCACTGATTGATGATGTGGAGATGGCGGTGCTTGTGTGGACTGACTATGGAAAGGGTTTTATTAAGAAGTTAAAGATCTCGCCAGATGCTTTTGTAAGTTACTAATTCATCTTTCGTGATCTTATATTTAAACAATTTATTTGCAGCTTCAAATGACTTTACAACTTACCTTCTTCCGGGTAATTAGTTTCCCACCATTCGTTTTGACGACATAATATTTAAACTGCATTCAGGATCAAGGCCATTTTGCATTGACTTATGAAGCATCCATGACAAGACTTTATCGAGAAGGACGCACTGAGGTATTTTTGACATGTTTTGCAATATAGTCAACTTTTCCAATAGCGGAAATTACAGACTGTCAGGTCATGCACTAGTGAAAGCAGCGACTTCGTGCGTGCTATGTTGGACAAGGATCAAACGGTATTTACTTGAGCTGTTCACGGTTGAAAGTTTTTGAAACATAGTCAGTTCTCGGTTTTCTATTTTTACCTTGGGTATTATTATTTATTTTTATTTGGGTCATAATATCTGCTGTAGAGCAATTTAGAAGTAAATTATAATAAAATTTTCAAACCTGGTCTTCAGGTCTGAGGAGGACCCATGTATCTCTCTACCGCGAGCAGCTCTAGTGTTTATACTCAAAAATTATAGAAGCTAAATTTGATATATTTTAGCGAGAAGAAAGGCTTCGTTTATTGAGAATTGCAGCCGAAAGACACCAAATGCTGTACAGAGAGGCGATGTGTGGACAGGGGGTAGATCGACACCTGTTTGCACTTTACGTGGTTCAAAGATATTTGGAAGAAGAATCTCCGTTTATGAATAAAGTCATGCCGCCCACCTACTTGCTCTCTACTTCTCAAACACCCTTGTTAGTCAAAAATTAGTAAAAATTTATTGGGTCTGATTTTCTCACAATTCAGGAACCAGTGTGAAGAAGAGGCCAAAAATCTAAGCCCAGAAGAAAAATTAAGCCTAGTCTCTGCTGGTGGAGGTTTCGGACCTGTGGCCGACAAGGGATATGGGGTTTCCTACATTATTGGTATTTTTTATAAGAAAGAATTTGGAAAGAAAACGGAAAAAACTTTTAGCGGGAGAAAATCAAATATCATTCCATATATCATCGAAGAAGTCAGCCGAGAATACGGTAATCACATAACTTTAGCCAAATTAGTCATTCAGATTAAAATTTGTTTCAGGGGTCAAACATTTTTCGTGAAAAGCTCAAGGAAAGCCTTGTTATGATGAAATCCTTGTTTGCATAAATGCGCTGGAATGACACTTCACTGTTTCAACGCAGCTATGAAATTAAAAATAAGTTCTTATATAGGTAATCTCAGAATGGTGGATAATTTTTTCTCATGCGTTTTTGACAAAATTTTTGTAGTTATTCTTATTGTATTATAATGTTTTTCTCCTCAAATAGCTTCTTACATTATGATACATTATGCTCATTTGGTAAAGAAATTGTAAAATTTGTACGAATAAATTGTTGATATTACCTCGTCTGGTTTTTTGAAATTATTCCTTTTCCGCCGAATAGTGAAGCAGATATTTGTCTAGCAGGATGACAAAAATTAAGTAGCCTTTTTAAGGGGGCATGGTAACCTACGGAGAAAATATTTTTTCAACAATAAAAGGCTCGAACCAGCTAATCCTCGTTTGAATAACTTTTTTTCGCGTATCCCTACGATATCCCTTCATATTCTGAAAAGATTGCTGCAACCAGTTTAACAACAACAGACAGCAAAGCAAACAACAAATCTTTCTAATAGACCATGTCCTGCTCCACAAGAAATCGTACTACTTTACCAAGTCAGATGCACTTGATGGAATTTTATAGGCTACCTGAAATCACGAGTTTCTCATATGGCCTTCATAGAATCTCACCTAACTTGTTCATCAAGTAATTCATAATCATTTGAAGCGCATATGGAGGACGAAGTTCGTGAGAAACAGGCTGTTCCTAAAAAGCAGATAAATAAATATGCTTAAGTGCCCTAACAATAGATTAACCTGGTCGGCCGCATTCTGCTGCAATCTTTCATTGCCAAAGATGGCATCCTTTCTGCCTGTTGATTATACTTGTATCTATTGAGATTCTTCTGCATTTCCCTCATTTAGCGTTCTCTCTCCAAACATATGTCGGGACACTTTCCTTGCAAGTTTTGATAAAGTGAAACATAAGTGTGATTAGGAATTGAACACCATGTGGACTTACCAAGTCGGGCGGTTTTCGTTCTCGCGCAAGCTTCTTCTTTCGAGATTTTTTGCTCTCTTTGCTTCCGTCGCATCTATTCTTACTTCCAGAGTCCTCCGAATGCAAGATAGCTTTGTTGGCTCCTTCTGCACCATAGTAGCATGTCTTGTTTGTAACATTGGGCTTGCCTTAAAACGCAAAAAACTATTGTAAGACACATGAGGGACAAAAAGTACAAAACCACGGACTTCTTCATATTATCTATATACCAAAAGAGGATGTAGCATCATTGGTAAATGTGTTTTTGGTAAGTGGCACTTTTGGTAAGAAATCTTTTTGGTAAGAAGTTCTTTTGGTGAAGCTACTTTTGGTACGATTTTTTTTGGTAAGAGGAAACTTTGGTAAGAAATGTTTTGGTAAATGGTTTTCTTGGTAAGAATTCTTTTTGTAAACTAGGGGTCTATTGCAAGAGGCAAGTGAGTGTGAAGCTGCGCTTCAAAGCTGGTCCTAGGGGTCCGAGTTAGGCATTACCATTGCAAAAGTATAGGGTGTTTGAAACTGGGATAGGGCATTACCATTGCAAAAGTATAGGGTGTTTGAGCCTGGGATAGGGCATTACCATTGCAAAGGTATAGGGTGTTTGAGCCTGGGATAGGGCAGTACCATTGCAAAGGTATAGGGTGTTTGAGCCTGGGATTGGGCAGTACCATTGCAAAGGTATAGGGTGTTTGAGCCTGGGATAGGGCATTACCGTTGCAAAGGTATAGGGTGTTTGAGCCTGGGATTGGGCAGTACCATTGCAAAGGTATAGGGTGTTTGAGCCTGGGATAGGGCATTACCGTTGCAAAGGTATAGGGTGTTTGAGCCTGGGATTGGGCAGTACCATTGCAAAGGTATAGGGTGTTTGAGCCTGGGATAGGG
>BBSZ01009997.1:0-22561 GCA_000981365.1 Subanguina moxae
CGATATAACGGCCCCCTATAGTCGGTCCCGACTAAGAAAACATATACTCGATATAACGGCCCCCCGATATAACGGCCCCTTTTGATATTTTTGTCAAGATAAACTCGATATAACGATAAAATAAACTCGATATTATGGGAACTGCTAGCAAGAAGCAAAACATCGTATCGTTGGCTGTCTTGAAACAAGTAATTGAAGCATCAAAAGCAAGAAATTGCTCGAGAGAACTTGCAACACAATTTGGCCTGACTTAATCAACAGTGATGGGTATGCTTAAAGCGAAGACATTAATCCTTAAAGCAATCGATGATGGTTTGGCGATTACATGTTCTCGTGTCAAACCAGCAAACTATGAAGTTCTCGAGGAAGCAGTGTGTTTGCATGGTTCATTTGCGTAAATTTCATCGGATTTGCATGAAGCAGTGATTTGATCATTTGATTTTAGCTGATATCTTTCAATTTTGACTAAAAAATTGGGATCAAAAGTTGAAGCGACAAAAAATAAATGTGCTCTTCTTCCTCGACAATTTCGGTGGTCATGCAAACATCAAGTTCGAAAATGAAGCAAAAGAAGATAAGAGATTATTTTGCTACAATTCAATAAATTTTATTACGTTTTAATGGGTTTTTGACGTTTTGAACAAAAATGAATCTGAAAAAACTCTGTATAACGTTCAATGAGAAGTTGCTAAGGGTATCATGTTCGATATAACGTTCGGCTCGATGTAGCGTTCAGCTCAATGAATTTTATAACTTTTTCATGGTTTTTTGACGTTTTGGACACAATTGAACTTTAAAAAACTCTGAACAACCTTCAATGAGAAGTTGTTAGATATCATATTCGATATAACGTTTGATTTTCTGCATTTTCAGCGAGTTGACCTTTAAACCAGCTCCAAAGAACCAAGACATTGAGTTCATCCTCCAAGAAATTCGTGGATATCTCAGCTCAGATGTTTCTGGTATTTTTATTACTTTTTATCATCTTTATTCAAACTAAAAAAGTACATTTGAGTTCGTCGCGGAGATGTGATGTCAGCTTGGTCAGGTCTTCGTCCATTGGTTCGGGATCCAAACAAGAAGGACACCAAGTCGCTGGCTAGAAATCACATCATTGAGGTGTCTCCCTCAAATCTCATCACCATTGCAGGCTCGGCAACCCTCTTTTTTCAATCAACAGACTCCAAAACCCCCACTTTTCAGGCGGCAAATGGACAACCTACAGACACATGGCCGAAGAGACTGTAGATGCGGTCATCAAAAGCTCCAACTTAAAGCCCAAAAATGGATGTGTGACTCCTGGTCTGCTCTTGGAAGGAGCCCATAATTGGTTGGTTTATGCTTTAATTTTTTGTTTGTTTTTATGAGACCATTTTGCAGGGATCCTTTGCTTTACATTCATCTTGTGCAAGATTACGGTCTCGAAGTGGACGTGGCACAGCATTTGGCTAACACCTATGGAGATCGTGCCTTTGTGGTGGCTAGAATGTGCAAGATGACTGGCAAACGATGGCCAATTGTAGGACACAGGTTGCACGAGGAATTTCCCTACTTGGAGGTATTTATTGGTTTACTGCTGATTGTTTTTATGGTTTTTTTTGCGAAGCTAACTCATCTATTTGCAGGCAGAAGTTCGATATGCAGTGAAAGAGTATGCTTGCACAGCAGTGGATGTGATTGCCCGCAGACTAAGACTTGCCTTCCTGAACACTTATGCGGCTCATGAGGTGCTTGAACAAGTGGTAGATACTATGTCCAGGGAGTTGGGATGGTCTAACCAGGAACGAAGGGTCAGTTTTATTATTATATGCACAAATTTATCCTTTTTATTAATAAACAGAAAATAGACGAGCGCCTGTACTCTTTCTGTATATTATTAAATAAACCCTTGTTTTATGGCTTACAGTTAAAGAATTCGGCTAGCCGACTCTTGCGTGAATGTTGGTTATCTTTCAACAAAAAATTTGCAAATTTGCAGCGGCAATTGGAAGAAGCAAGACACTTCATTGACAGAGAAATGGGTCAAGACGCTCGAGCACAATCTGTCTCTGACGTGCCATTGAATTTAACGAAAGAGGAGATGCAAGCAGCAAAAGAGCGATTCAACAGTTTGGACAAAGATCGTAAGGGTCACATCACGGTGAATGACATTAGGAGATACTTCAGGGTAAGCTGTTTGTTTAAACATATTCAAATGCGAGTAAACTGTGTTGTAGGAGCATAACAATAAGATTGATGAACGTCTGCTGCACGACTTGTTGGACGAGGTGGACTTGAACAAGAATGGTGAATTGGAGCTGGCAGAATTCTTCCAGGTTTGACTACAACACAAACTTCATTCATATTTTTTGCCTATTTTATTTTTGTTTTTAGCTATACAGCGGCTTGAAAGGAGGCCAAATCGCTCAGAACAGACTGGTCCGCTACCTAGACGCCATTTCGCCGAGTCAGTCCACAACAACACCCAGTGTGACTAGATCTGGAGGTGGTGTGTAGCCAGTGGCTGCTAGCCATTCAACAAGCAGACTCATCACTCAATAATTTAGACCTATAATTATTACCATAACTACTATTCGTGTGCTTTATTATTTGTTAGCTCCATTTGTTTTGGGTTTCATGGATATTTGATAGAATATTTTGGGCGCACAAAATGTCAAGTCAAATAAACAAAAGATGAACTTATTGCACTTGTTCGATCGGTCTTATGGGTCGAGTTGCATGAAAAAAACCATTCATAAGTGAAAAAAACCGAAAAAAGAGGGTTTTCTATGCCAAGGAACATCTTCATTGGATTATCGAGCAGGATATCTTATTGTCATATGTTGAGGATAAGCTATGGCAGGATTAGGCTTTTAAAGCTTTATTTTTGTAAAAATTGTTTATCATGCAGGTCGATAAAAAAGAAAACAAAGAACACTGCAAACAAGACAAAAAAATTTCTTTTTCGGATTATTTGAGACGTTCAAGGGATTAGTCAGATCAGTCGCCGGGCTTTTCACTGATTGAGATGCTTCGGATCGATGTAGACAAAGAAATTAAGCGCCAAAAGCCCAAAAAATTTCCAATTTGGAGAAGATCTTCAAAGAAGCTTGGATGGCAATTCCAGTGAACTGGTGCATTCACCTTATCAAGTCTATACCAAGAAGTGATCAATAACAAGGGTTATTCCACAAGTTATTGATGTTTAGGTCCTATCCTTAGCAGTTTCTAAATAAAATTTGAAGTGTCCTTAAGTAACTGTCGCCAAAAATTGCATTAGTTGTATACTTTGACGTTATTTGTCTGTGTGCGTTATTTATGAACAATTATTTAATGCTATTTTGTAGTTGATTGGACAAGCTTTCAAATTATATATTTGCTTTGTTCTGCACAATGCAAAAATTTTTGAAAAACTCGGTTTTTTAAAATCTTCACTAGTGTTTTTAAGTAATTGTCCGCAACTGTATTTCACTTTATAACAGTTAAACATCAATCATCTAGCATTTGATTTTCGATGTCCTCACCTGGAATTTAATTGTCATCGAACGGCTGAGGCGAAATGTTTGATGCAGAGTTGTAGAAAAGGCCAGTGAATCGTTAGAATTCTTCTCTACGGTCACAGTCTTGATGGAACATATTTTGTTGAACATATATATGACAAGATATCCTTCCAAAAAAGACACTAATGTTTCTTTTCTGGCGCCCTGCTGAGTTTGTAAAAATCGCCTTAGCCGTCCTCCATGTTGCCTTTACTTGCGAAATATTTTTAATATAGTTTCGTGAGTCTGGACCCACTGCATGAAAAAGAACTGCATCGGTTGTTACAATATTGGTGGGTTACCTCGACTGATTAGTCTTCAGGGTGCGCTTCTGTACGCATCTCAACTCCAAATCCCTAGTTGGCATAGGGTATGCCTTCGGAGGCGGCGTAAGTGGCGTGGGAGCTTAGAGAAAAATATTGGTAGGTTGAGAGAGCCAAATATGTCAACCACCTGAAAGTTATTTTTTTGCCATGTTCCGTTTACAAAACAATGGAAAAAATAACAAAAAAAAATTTGTCTGTCCCCAATGACAAATTTTGAAATTTTCGAAAAAAAATTGGTCTCCCCAATTTTAAAACCATGTTTCTTGTACATTCCACAACCTAAAACGGTGAAAGAATATAATTTAGAGCCAGTGGGGGATTCTATACTTTTCATCCTCAATATCTTTATTTAAACGTATCAAAAAATTTTAAAACATGGTCAAATGTTGTTTTAGCATAAAGTGCAATAGCTCTCTTCGGATAAGTTTTGTGATTACCCATTAGTATTTTTAAAATGTCGACGAAAAATTGGAATTTATATTATTCTCAGTAACACAACTAGCCAAAAACTATTCTCCAAATAAAAGACATCAAAAAGTATATCAAAAGCAGTGAAGCAATCAAGACAGGGATGCTAGCAAATGGCCTCAAATTGAGTCTGGCTGGATGGCGAGGTACAAATTTGGAGAACACCGGCACATATTTGGGTGGAGAGGGAGCATTGAGCAGTAAACTAGCAGCTTGTCTCACGATTGTAGAGTCGTTGCTGTGTTGTCGGAGGTAGCGAACCACCCGACAATTTGTCCAACGAACACTCAGCATGTTCAGCCACCTCACAAGACTAAACACCCATTTTGTATGACTCGGTATTTTGTATGACTCGTAATAGAACAATTTTTACCTGCCAATTTCCCATCGGCTAACAGTAGGAAAGGTTTGGGCTATTTGCTTGGAACATTGCTTAAAATCAAATCGAGCTTGGCGATTCAACACCTTAAATATGAAGCATTGACTAGTTTTACACCTTTAGTTGTGCTCGTCGAGATCTTTATTTTATTTTGTCGTTAAAAACACTCTGCTTACCTGAACAGGGTTACAAAATAAAAAAATATCTCAATTGTGAGCATTTAAAAAGTTATGGCCAAATTGCAGTCATACCAAAAAATTTTGCCTGCCTTCACATTAGACCAGTCTTTTGACCCTACTAAAGTACCGCGCTATATTTAACAGAGACCACTAACTAATAAGGCTGCGAGTAAATTGCGAGTCAGACAAATTTTCAAATTTGTATTTTTGAGACAGACTTTATTTCATTATTTTTGCCGCTTCGCGCACAAAGATATTAAGCAGGTTCTCGAGAACAATGCAGAGGCGAAAAAATGTATGTCAAAAAATACGAATTTTAAAAATTTTGCCCGGACCAATTGAAAGCGGTAGGGATCAAGACAAAATCATACAATTTGAGGCTGAGTACGAATAGGAAATGAGACCAGTTATCTTGTATATTCAAACATATTTAGATCGTAGGGAAGCCTGCCCCTTCGACTCACCTGCATTCTCCCTTGCGGCGTTAAGTACAACATCTTAGTCCATGGATCCGCTTGATGGTCAGGTAATCCAGGGTGTAACAATAAATTGTTCTTGCCTTCGTTGGACAAATTTTGATCACTTAAGCGAGAGTAATTCTTGGAATGAGATGCTATTGTAGAATCATCCAACAAGGGTTCAGACAAGTTTGCTTGAGAAATTTTGTACAGGAGATGATTGAGCTCTTTGATGTGTTTTTCCACCAGCTCTGGACTTACTTTTGGCACTTCCGAGAGACTGAACAAAAAGTAGGCAATTCTGGCCAAAATGGATTCATCGGCACTCTAAAATGATCTTTTACAAAGTTCCAAAAAAAATCTTATATTAAAAAACTACTCCTTGGGCTCCATAACACATCTTTTGTTCAGCCTGAAATTTGGTCAGCTTGTCGACCATCATCTCTAGAAATTTTTCAGTGGGCAGACCATAGGAGCGGAACAGGTGTAAGAAATGCACATTGGAAAAGATATTAATTTCTAGTACATCCAGAAGAGAAGACTTGAGAAGAGTGACACAGTCGCTCTCCAATACCCTCATCACAACCACTTCAAAAAGTCCAACAAAGTATTGGGTTGATGCCTGCACATATATGAATATACAAAAAAAAAACCGTATTTACTTCAATAAGCGGGAACCCCTAAACTCAAAAAAATGTTCTTGTGGTATTGTGTTTTTGACTTATGTTTTGCTAGTATCCATGGTTCACAAAATCTACAAATTTGTAGAAATCTACAAAATGATTTCAAACGAGAATTAATTTTCATAATCTACAAAATTTTTGTAGAGATTTTGTAGATTTTTGTTGATATGCTTGTTTGTGCTTACTAGCCTAATTCAAATGCAGTTTTGTTGGTTGTTTGACTTCCACCATATTGATCTAATACACTACTTGTGCAATATTAATAAATACCCCTGCCTCTCAAGCGAAACCGAGGAAAAATACGCTGAAGTGAATGACCATTTGAGCGCTGTAGAAGAGTGGATCAAAAAAGTTGACCAAATGAGCGCAAGAAAAATAGCATCTCTGATTCATATAAGAACATCTTTTGTGAGTAATGATTAACTTTTTCAATTTCTGTCCATTTATTTTGTTGTTGAGTGTTTGGTTTCGAAACACAATGCCACAAACACATTTTTTTGAATTTAGGGGGGGGGGCCTGCTTATTAGAGTAAATACGGTATATGAAAAATTGTCCTGAGAAATTCCAACCTTTTTAAGCAGCCATAACATGCTTTGTTGGTAAATTTTTTTGAAAAATCTGTGCCCTTTATATGGTGCATATCGGCACCGATTTTATAAATGTATAGTTTGTAAAAGCAAGCTCTCAATCCTTATGGGATCAGGGTCGGAGCTTCTTATGTGCCTCCTTATGCAGAGCTATAGAGGGTAAATTTTCTGTGTTAAACCAAATTAATTCTTAAAGTGTAATTCCGGTGTTACCCTTCCTAAATTAACTTTCCAACATTATGTTAAAGCAGACCTATCCCCAAGAGAAACATCAAAAGAACGGATACGACGCTACTTGGTTATACCCCCTCCCCGCCGAAAACCAAGTTTTCCAAAAGTGCTTTTTTCAAAAATGGGCGTCGCTAAATCGAAGTTTGGCTTTTCTGAAGGCGAAACTGTTGAGGCGTCTAAAAATGATTGACTAATTCTGAATCCTTACGATTTTTTGCCTCCGAGACATCAATATCAAAATTGAAAAAAAACGTTAAAAATCGAGGTAAAAAGGTGGTCGGACCCAAAAAATTGCAAAACTTAACCATTGAAAAAAGTGATGGCTACTTAATTGCGGGAAATTCTTAAGACGTCCTGTGTATTTCAATAATTTCTTTTATCAAAAAAAGCTACCTGCATGAACACACTTGACTTCTGCTCGCTGCACTTGACCAAGCAGCGGTGATGAGAGAGCGACATCCACAATTCTGGAAAAATAGTGATCAAATTAAGCGAAAAGCACTCAACAAAGCCACCAAAAATTACCAATAAGTCTTTTATAGTTAGAGTGTAACGGCCAATTCACTAACAATCGCTCAAGGAAAGTCTGCAACGGATGAATAAATAGTGGTTTCTGCGCCAAAGCCAACTTTAATGAAGCAAAATCCGAATCATCTGTATCACTCAAGATGAACTCATGGTAGTGATGGACTACAACTTTTAGAACTTCGAGCCTAAAAGAATAAACAATGAAAGCTATCTTTTACTGTAGATAATGAAGAACAAATCCACTTACTGTGCAATGGATGGCCAAATATCCATAGAAGAAAGGTGTTTAATCAAATTTCCTACAAATTGCAATAAGCGAGGATAGAGAGATCTCATGGAAGAAGACCGCATAACCAAGTGCTCCAAATGAGAGTAACTGGCTGCCAACACTTCAGGTCTAAAAACCTTTTTTTCTCGAATTTGAAAGCGAATTTGAAAATTTTAAGTTGAAATCACCCTCGATTATCCCAGGTTTTGTTTATCATTTTTCAGGGGTCGTAGCAAAAAATACTACTGTTACCAAAGCTTATCGCTACCGCCCCAGCGTGTATCGCTGCATCTCCTCATTCTTATGAGGTATCAACTGACTTAATGGTGCTGGAATTGGAGAAAAAAGTTTTTGAATGAAGCAAATTTTCATCCACGATCCGTTTTATCCGAAGACCTTTTCTCAAATTTTTGCAACACCATTAAGGCGGTTAATACCTCATTAGAATGAAAAGACGCAGCGATACACGCCGAATAATAGGAAATGTGATAAGCAAGACCTGAGATAATAAACATTTAAAACATAAAACAGATTTAACGGATGACATTAGTTACGACAAAGTTTTTTAGTTATTAGGACGGACCGAAGAAGTTTGCGTGGACTATTGACACCCGCTGTGGCAGGACTTGGACTTGAAGGCGCAGAAAACCAATTGGAATTTTTCATGAAGTTTAACTTAGTTTCTGTTATTGGCAAGATATGTTCCAAATATTCTAGCAAGAGCCAAATGTAGATGCTTTCAATTGCGTCGTCTGCAGATGCTTGACTCCTTATTGCACATTCACTGAAAACTCGAATGAAATCACTGAACAACTCATCGTTGGTGTAGATTGTCTAAAAAGGCTTGAACTGCAGCATGAAAGAACAATTGTTGGCTACCTTAAAGACCGTTGACTCAAATCCGACTAGTCCACTAATCCTGTTTAGAGCCTCTGCATGAACGTCATCGAATTGTGGTTTTAACAAAAGCAAATCACCCACGTGTGCACCTTCGCCAAAGAGATTCTGCAAAGAAACGTAAAAATCAGTATTACAACAAATCTAATTAAGTTCGGCAAAAAAACTGTCTTTTATATAAGTTTTGCTGAAGAGTGTTTAAAAGTATGTCCTATTGCAATTTTAACTGCTGAAACGTGTTTCTAAGCCCAAAAACTTGCTGGAATAACACTCTAAGAAAAAGAAAAACACTCCACCAGAATTCAACTAATTGCCTTGAGGGACCAAGGTGAACCAATTGTGAAGGGTATCTCAATACCCTAATCTTTACTATGCTTTTATTGCTCGAACTGGGTAATAAGAGCCTTAGATTGTTGCTAAATATTAACCTAAATGATATTTGAGAACGAATACGTGCTGGACCTACGGACTGTGGGCTGGTGTAAATATGCAATACATTCTCCAGATTTAATCAACCCTCGTCCCCCAATGCAATAAGTCAATCGCTGGTGAATTTTTTTCTTGAAACGGTCTTTTAACAAGTTTTTTGGGCTTAAAAAGATATTTAAGTAACTACACAATAATTCTACATCACGTCTAACGCTTTTAATCTAAAACCATATAAGCCGTAAGCTTATTACCTGAATAACAAAACGTGCAAAATCCTCTTTATCATTGATACGAGATCGAAAAGAAATTAATTCATCGCAAATATCCACCACCCTTCTAGCATCGCCCCGGTAATGCATTGCACAATTCTAGGAGCTACACGAGTCTGACATCAACAGCAAAAGACATAAATAAGATTTTGAATAAATTAAGCATTAACACATGCTAGAGAAACAATTGGCGCCAATTCAAAGATCGCTATTTATGCTCAGTGCTGGAGACGATTTCTCTATCTGTTTCTCCAGGAAAATGGATGTAGATTTCGGGCAAGACCAACACAAAAAGTTGCTGGAAAAATTTGTGCTTACTGAGAATTGTATTATAGCTGAAATTCATCGTATTTCTGGCATAACTCCCAGAGAATTTTTCGAACCTTTTCTAACACCCACATTCACCAAATTATTAGTGGATTTCACCTTTTTTGAGAACAAGGCATTGTTGGAAAGATATATTGAAGTCACTGAAGTAGGTGCTTTATTTACCTTTAACTCTTTTACTTTTCTTTTGTTTTGAGGAAGGTAGACACGCTGAAGAAGATTTTTACAACCGCTACACTGACTATTTGAGGAAATTTTCACATTTGCTAGATGCCATTTGCACTTTTATATTTGACTTCTTGGAGTAATTTGGTTAATTTGTTCATGGCATGCTTCGAATGGCCGAGGGAGATATGATATGAGCACAGTGATAGACCTCCAATCCAAAATACTCACTTATCCCGTCAAATTAACTCTGACAGGTTTAAAAATAAGACCCCACTCTCTAATAAGGCCCCATGGGGCCTTATTAGAGAAAATACGGTAATAGGAGGCCACTAATTTGAAGGGCCATTTAGCCGTCTCCCTTACTGAACCAGAGCAAAAAGTGCCTCCAGATGCATTCTCTGATCAAGAGTATTGCTTGGGTTCATCTCGCAGGTAAAATTGAAAATAGCATGCATACTAGAGCTTATTTATGCGGTAGGTCCCTGTAAGGGAAACTATGCTCAAGATTCTTTTCCCTTCCCCTCCCAAATTGGGAGTCCCAATACAGCCCTCAACCCTTTTAAAATAGTATTTTTGTTCGTTTTTCGGCATAAATTAGACACTTTTTGGAATAATCGATTTGGAGGTGGGGAAGTATATAACCGAGTAGCGCCGATGTCTCTAAGGCAAAGAATTGTAAGGAACGGGTTCACAAGCTCGACTATCTTTAGACACGATATTGGAGGTCTATCACTGTGTTTATATCACATCTTTGTATAAAGACATTCATCTACCTCTCCAGTGGATGCACCATAATAGTTTAGTGGCATTGATCTTTTTTTGTTGTTTAGATACGCTGAGAGATACAATTCAAACCAATTGAAAAGCCTTTTGGATCGACGCTTCCTGAAACTCAACGCTTTGAAATGTGAAGTGCTATTTCTCTTGGGGATTATTCTGCTTTTATTGGAGAATGGTAATTTGCGTCTGATCAAAATTAACTGTTTAATTTTTTTTCTAGAATTTCCTGGTCTTGTTAAAGAGAGAATATTTGTTGCTTATTACCGCTCTAGGTCTGCTCTTTTTTTGGGCAGTGATTTGAAGTTTTGTTTTTACTTTCAGCTCAGAATTTCATTCCAACCTGGAAATGTCGGTTTCACTGCTCAGAAATCGTAAAGAAGCTTTTGAGACCTGTTTTCTGTGAGTTTTGGGGCCAACAAATTATTTTGGTCTTGTTTAACAACCTTGAACGGAGCGTCACTATCACGTTTTCTCTCAACAATCGGGTTCAATATTTTTTTATGCGTTTCATGGCCATCAACATACAGAAAACATATTCTTAGATGCGGGAAAACGCTTTGTAGCAAAAATTTTCGGTCGTAAATTGACTTTGGGGTACCAAGGTAAACCACCTTTGATTGGTGGCTGATCAGGGTTACAATGGAATTCCACTTTCATTTTCATTTATTCCGTGTTTTTTTTTTTCACTTCCAACTCCCAAAATTTTGGCCATTTTTTGGAAGTAAATGGAAATAAAAAATAATGAGTCGCAAAGTAATAAATAAAGTTTTTATGTCATATTAAATCACCATCAAATACTTAAGTGTTTCATAAATTTAAATGATTCAACACATTTTTTTTCTTAAAGCTTGAGTTTAAGCTTGAAACAAGTGATATTCTGAGCCGGAGTCACACCAACCGGAAACACACCTCTCTTTTTCGTGCCAAAAAGAACCAAAGTCGATGGATCCGCCTATCGGGAAATGCTCGGGTCGAAAGTGCTGCTTTGGGTTCGACGCAATTTCCGTCGCTCTCCTTAGACGTTTCAACAGGATGGAATTTCTTTTCATCGAGCTGGCACAACTCAGGGGTAGATTTGATAGAAGTTTCGGGATGTGATCATCATCGATCTATTTGGACTGGGGACGATGGAGGATGACCCCAGAACTTAGCTAATCTCACCTTGATGAACTACTTTGTGTGGCCGGACTGAAGAAAAAGGCGTGCTTAAAGCCTCACAGAACAATCGCGGATCTAAAGAATTCCCTGCAGAGAGAATGGCGCCGCTTTCCGCTCGATATGGACCAGAAAACAATGGATAATCAACGATGGCATCCAATGGTGGTCATTTTAAATAGTCGTTGTTTGAATAAAGATACGTACCATTTGTAGAGCATAGGGCTTTCAAATGACATCAAACACTGTGTTCAATAGAGCACATATCATAATTAGATATCAGTTTCTAAAAATGGTTGGGAACATCACCCGGTAGTTCCACTTCTAATTTCCATTTTCGAAATTTTACTTTCATTACACCCCTGTAGCTGATAACCCAGTTTTTATTACTGGAAATGCGCATTTAAAGCATTAAAATATGTGCCACAACAGGTACACAGTTTGCAAACAGTTAAGCCTAAGGCTGATATCTTAGTTGGGCGAATATGCAATATATTGGTTATCCAGTAGCCCATCACTTGCTTTACCTTGGTTCCTCAAGGTAAAATGAATTTTTAGTCAAGATTTTTTTTTCAAAAATACTTTCCAATATCTAAAAAATACTTCTTACGTATGATCGAGCTCTAAATTGCACAAAAGTAATAAAAACCGGTTTTTGCTAGAACACGCTGTAGTGCACTTTAGCTATACCTTATTCTCTCTAATAGAGCCGCACTCCCTAATTCAAAATTGTGCTCTTGGCATTGTGTTTTTAACCTATTTTATCCAGACGACTCTCAGGCAGTTTACCACTTAAATTGTAGCTTATTGTCTTAGCTATAATTTGGGTAGTAACTTGCCTGAGACTTGTCTGGAAAAAGTAGGTCAAAAACACATTGCCAAAAACACAATTTTGAATTAGGGGGTGTGGTCCTATTAGAGAGAATATGGTAACTCTCCCTTTTTCAGCCAGCTCAAAGTTAATTCAGCTTTTGTGGATCATGTCATCAATTTTTTGAAAACCTATACCTTTCTTGAGGTGCCATTTTTTTTCTTCAGCTATTCTTTTGTCAAATTAATTTTTTGCAGGACAGTGACTTTCTACAAGAGCAGATAAGCAATGAAAAGCAAGCGGCTATGGTTTACACATGTCTCTTTTTCAAACCAGACTTTCTTCAAAACCAATTTAATGTGATGCGTCAAATTGTGGATAAATACTTTGCTGACAAATGGGTACGATGACTATCGGGTTTTTTTTTTGGACTTTAAACACACTACTTGAGGCGACAGGGCTTTCGAATAGTATAAAGGCTCAAATTAAAATCCCCTTTAAACTAACAATGATCTGATGTTGTTGGAAAAAGTTTGAGAAAAAAGTATTTGAAGGGAAATACCCTTTGCTTCATTCAAAGATCTTTTTTTCCATCCTTTGGAAAGAGAACATACAGGGCTACACGTTGAAAAAAGTCAGAAAATGTAATTGAAAAATAGCTGAGATAATCAAGCTTTAGAAAATTAACGAGAGAAATACATATTTTGACGGGGTAAATGGCTAATTTGACGGGATAGATTAGTTACAGCCATCTTATAACTAGAATGTCGTTCAGAAATCAAAGACTGAGACTCATTACCTCCTTCTATTTCCAGGTGATCAACTTGCACTTTGAACTCAAAGTGAATTTATGTGAGAAATGGGAGGGCTACAAGGCAGCAAGTGCTGCTCTCCAGAACACCATTAACTCCGCGATTGTGAGCAAGAACAGCGCCGACAGGGTCCAAGCTATTCGAGTTTTTCAACTGCCAAGTGGTCTGTTAGCTGTGGAAAGCTTGGGAGGTTATGGCAAACTCATCTCCCAATACAATGCTCATTTGAGGTGGTTGATACTTCACTCTGGAGGTGTTAACTATATTTTTAAGTTAACTGTTTTTGCAGTTTACTATATGTTTTGTAGGGTATTCAAAACAAAAAAAGTCAGTTTCTTTGATGAATACTGTAATCACCACCACTAAATTGAATTCCAAAGAGCTGTTGTCCTTGCTAACCAAACTGGCTTATTTTGAGTACAAGTTCCGGCAGTCCTGCATCTATTTAATCACCAGAAAAAGGGAGGATTGCTCAAGGCTAAAATCAAGAGTCTGCTCCATTTTTGATCAGATTACTATGTTTTTGGAGAACCCTGTGAGCGTGCCTACAAGCACTCACTGGAATGGTAAGAGCTTAGAAAGTTAAGCCTTACATGCATCACAGACAGAGGTGTAGCACAAGTAAAATCTTCAAAATGGAAGTTGGAAGTGAAAAAAAGTGCGGAATAAATGGAAGTGGAATTCCATTACATCCATGATCACAGATGAACAGTAAAGACCTGTTTACGATGGTGGGGTTAAGCTGTGTCTGTAGCGATATGGTGTCTACAATGTACGGCCAAACGCCACTATTGTAGACAAGCCATAAGGCCGCTTTGTTCCCCGAGCTATTTTTTTTCTTCCTCAAACCACTTTTAAACCCGATATTACAGTCAACCCTAGATTTATCGACACCTTTTTTTCAAAAATGGGCGTCACTACATCGATGTTTGGCTTTTTTGAAGGCGAAACTGCTGAGTCGTCTAAAAACGACCGGCTAATTCAGAATCCTTACGATTTTTTGCCTTAGAGACATCAATATCAAGATTGGCAAAAGATGTCAAAAATTGAGGTGAAAAGCTGGTCGGACCCAACTGTGAATCGAACTTTTTAAGGAATCTTTAAATCGAGGGTTGAGTCAACCCGGTTGACTATACCACTCTTTCGTGTTTTGTGTTTTTCATTTAGAGATTTAGAGAAGCTGAAAAACTGGCTACAAACGATCAAAAAGTGTGTGATTGACCTGGACCTGCAAAGCTCTGACTCTCCTCAAGTGCTGGAACATTTGCAGACCAAAATAAATGAGGTCGGTTTGTTTGAATTGACATGACAAAAGATGGGCAGAGATTGACTCTAAGCAGGGTTAAACAAATTTTGGCGTGAGTGGCTCTCCATAAAATCTCTTTTCGAAGTGTACCAAAAAAGGTATGCTGATATTCTCAAGCACTTCTTGTCAGATGCGAAAAAAAAGTTACGCACTAGGGTTGTGAAATGGAGAATTCCCCGGAGAAATACTAATATTTCTCCGAGGAATATCACAACTCTATTATGCACCCTTCTGAGCAATGCGGCATTGCCGCAGCTGCTCCTTCTAGTTAAGATTTACTAAATCATGAAAACATAATGTTTTGTCGCACGATATTACGTTTTGTCTGATTGCCCTTAAAAACAGCTAAGAATATAAGTAAGTGTAATTTTCAATAGGTTATTCCAGGTAGCAGAACTGCACACCGGCGAGCTGATCATCCTCAAGCAGTACTTTTCCATGGTTTCCAACCAATTGAATCGTCTCATGAACATTTGCTTAGTGGACACGGCCTTTATAGAGCGTCTAAACAGTCGAACTGACTCCATCTATTTGCTCCAATTCCTTGACCAATGCATTCCTCATCTGGAGAAACTGCTCAAAGAAGAAGCTCTTTCGGTCAAACACATATTCCTCAAACTGTCTGCTTCAATAGCCAACCTGGTTGGATCCATAGGAGACCATAATAAACGGGAAATATTGTCTACTTTCTACCATAAAAGACTTGAAATCAGGTTGAAAAGAATCATACAGGTAAACTTTGAAAGATCCCAAAATTCCCTTTTTGCACATGATATGGCCATCTGAAGCTAGATATCCATTTCTGAATTTTGCCAGAGCGTAAAAAAATGGTTGGACCCTGCATTTTTCAAACTTTAAAGACGTAAAAATGATGGTTTTTAAAAATTGCAATTTTCAGCTTAAATTTATTGAAAACCAACTTAATCTAAGCCAAAAATTGTAACTTTGAACGTCCATCTTTTTTCAGATAAACGTACTATGTGAAAAACGAAAATTTTGAAAATTGCTATAATATGTCGGCTAAATTACTGACAAGGGTAGACACTATGCTCTGGATTTCTATGCAATTTCCATTCTAGGCATATTTCTGGTCATTCTACAATTGTATGCTATTCAATTGTCCAATCCAAAATTGCTAAAAATAAAAGGAGGTATTCTCAGGTAGAATCAAACCTATGACCGCAATAACTGGGGCCTAATTCTAAAAAATTTTTAAATTAACACATTTTCTGATTTCTGTCCAAATTTTATATTCCTTAAATTTCTGGCCTAAGATATAGGGCTAAGAATTAGTTTCGATCGAAAAAGACAAAAAAAAACAGGGGAACCGATGCTCATATAGACCAAAACTAACGAAGACTAAAAAATAGAAGCCCATTGGCTTCTATTAGAGATAATAGGAAATTGTAACAAAAAAATTGTTTTCTTTACGAATTACACAAAGGATAACTACCAAAATTTCAATAAATGTGAGTACACTTAGCGATTCGTTTTAAAATACCCTTTCAAAAACTTTTGTACAAACCCTAGATTTTGTGTCAAACTTTTTTTGAGGCACCCTAACAGGGAAAAAATTCGGGAATTTGAAAGCAAAATTTCAAAAAGTAGCTTTCCTTTCCCAGATATGATTAAAAAAATAGGAGGAATGAGGCCAAAAGCTGATCACATCTCAATAAATTGTGTTGAATTGTCACAAACACATTTTATTGTATTTAGAGGTAATCTGTTATTAAAAGAAATACAGTCAAACCTGGATAAGCCGACACCCCTGAATTCAAAAAAATGTGTTTGTGGCATTGTGTTTTTGACCTATGCTCTGCTAGTGTCTTCTGGGCATCTTGCATATCAAAATTTAGCTTAGATTCTAGGCTACGTTTTGGTATATAACATGCCCAGAAGACACCAGCAAAACATAGGTCAAAAACACAATGCCACGAACACATTTTTTTGAATTTAGGGGTGTCGGCTTATCCAGGTTTGACTGTATTTTGGAATAAAATTTTGCAAAAGCTATTCACAAGCTGTCTCAATTCTGTGTCAAATCGCGGTAAATTGCAATGAAATTTTTCCAAAATTGTACAATCTAATAGTGTTTAGGCGATTCCTAGAGCCATTTTCATCGGGATAGATGAGCTGCAAAATCTGTTCTCGCCCACCCAAAACATACTAATTCAAAAGCAGTTTGTCAAACAGTTTGCGGACTTAGACAGAAGGCGTCTATTGGCTCAGAAAACATCAGAAATAACCAAACTGTCACTAGGAATCTCGAACATGTGCATTAGGAGACTAGGAAACGTTGAAATCCAGCCTAGAGAATTGTTGGTAGCTGGACTTAGAGAGGAATTGGGCCAGAAGCTGAAACAAACCATGACTTTGTGTGAAGAAAATATTCTGCGCACACTGGACAAACAAAGTCAGCAGTTGAAGGCATTCCGAAAAGCCTTCTTATTTGTTTGTGAGCACATTGGTGTCAATGGAGCAGCAATGTAGGCCCTTTTTGGACTGCTACCTAAATGTCGAAAAGTGGGTGTATCCCATCTTTCTGACTATTAAATATATTTTGCTCTTATATCATTGAAAAGCGCAGCAAATTCTGCATCTTATGACACCTGAACTACGAGTTTTCGACACTATGCCAAAATTTTTATTTGTTAGATCCCTCAGAGACGACTTTCCATTCTGATGCCATACTTGCTTTGTTTTTTTTCATGCTCCTTTTTAAAATTCAATTTTGAGAAAGTCATGGTTTTCTCGTCAGATTTTGCTAGCAAGTTTTTTTTTTTGAAATAAATTTTTTTTTAGGTGGCAGACGGAAATACACGCCATTGTCGGCGCAGCCATTCTTTCTCAGAGAACAGAAATTAAAAACAAAGTTGGTTTTTGGTTTATTTGTAGTATTTGAGGTGATTATGTGAAAAAATCGGGTCCTATATCCAAACTTTACGTTTTTTAGACGGTTCAAAGTAGGTTTTAGGCGAAATTTCTTCGTTTTTCCTTGGTCTTCCTTATCATTTTCTAAAAGGGCCGTTCTATCAGAGAAACTACAGTAAATACCTATGTTCTTAAGTTTAGCTGACATTAACTTTGCCAAATACTGCTCAACAAGCGCTGTACAAAAGGCCGGTTATAGTGCAACTGGTGGACTATATCCTCTCTTCTACCAACCCACGGTACCCACATCCAACTGATTGTGCAATAATCAATAGAGTTCAGAACAAGCGTCTACAACTGCCTTCGGAACGAGTGGAGAAGTGTGGACGGCAAGAAAATGGAATTCTCCGTCGACTTTTTCACAGTTATTGAGGTGACTATTGTGGCCGACTATCTGCATTATCACTTCAAATTTAGAACTGGTTTCCAGCCACAGCCGTGAGCAGTCTCCAGCGAGTGATCTCCTTCAATATTTGCATTTTGCTGAAGTCACTTGAACATGAGCTTGAAAAAGCCTCACCTATTTGCCAAAGCATTCCACAAAATATCGACCACAAATACATTGAAAACCTTAAAACGTCACCGGTTTTTACCGAGCTTCAGAGGAAACTGGTCACCTTTTATTGCAAGGTATTCCAATCGAAGTTACTAATACACAAAGGTAACAGGCGCATTTGGTATTTTTAACCTTTGAAATTTTACCTTTGTTAAAAAATTGAAGGATGTCGTTAAAAGTTAATACAAACTGCGCTTGCCTCAAACTTCGTCTACAATAGACACTGGTAACAATTAAATCGGGAAAAGAAGTCGCGACAATGTCAATCAAATCAAAAAAAATTCGAAAATTTTCACAAGTATCTCTTATGGTTTTCAATTCCTTTATGTTTTACGGTCAAGTGATAGCTTATTCTAAACCCTGACTGTGGTGAGTTTTTCGGTTATAAGCTTACAAAAAAACATGAAACGAGAAGTGATGGATAAAATAAACACAAAAACAATGGTTACTGTTGAAAGCGTTGCTTTTGGTGCCAACTTTTGCTAATCTACCACAATCAACATTCTGAGAGGCCATAAGGCCTTAAGTTTTAAGACTTGATATTGGAGACTTCATTTCGACCATAGGGCTAAATGCTACAGCCAAATACGACCATCCTAGACGAGACTTTAGTGTATACTTGACTGGAGCACTATTCGTTTTTAACCATGAAGTATATCAATCTTCAGTAGTGCTGTTCCCGAGCGATATATTCTATCGAAATATTTTTCTGACTGCACTTATCGCCAATAGTGCTTGCATCGTTGTTTTTGTCCGTCTATTGCCTTTTTTGGGGTCAGAAGCTCTTGAATTTATACATTTAAGAAGTAAAAATGAGCAACATCTAAAGACTGGCCTTTACAAGAAGATCTTGTCTACGGAAGCCCAATGCCTGGCCTGCCCGACTACTCTTCCCAAAACCATTCCGGTAAATCTTATTATTTTTTTTTGTAGAATCGCTAGCTTTATGAGAATTTGTTGAACTTTTGTAAGGTTAGTTTACTTTTCTTGTGTGATTCTTTTTGTAATTTCTTTGTGACCATATCTTTTAGATAAACTAAAAGACATTCCTTATATCGGCGAAGATTGCGCAGCGTCATCTATCTTCACCGGCAAGCATTATCGCAAGTGAGCAGATTTTTTCAGTGGTCCGGGACGTATACAACTGCCGCAGATCAAGTCTTAATCCGGCACATGCAGAAAAGCTGATCGTCTTGAGCAAATGTCTCCGTCAAATTATTGTTGAAATTATGTTTGTTGGTTGTTTGTTGGATAAAAGTAGCCGTTCGAGATTCTTTTATTATTGGAAAAAATGCGGTGAAGATTTTTGTAAATCTTTTTAGTAAGGGATGATACCGAAATCTGAAAATACGCATATCAATATATCGCATCGTTCGCTATACTTGGTACATACACCAACCAAACCGAATGGATGTCAACGTGGTGTGAAATTTTTTCCTTACTTCCAAGACAAATTTCCAGTGACATTGTTACACACAGACATGCCGACATGCAGATGCATTTACCTAGTGTACCTAGTGCCTTTGAGAACGTTAAAATTACTTAATAGCAGTCTACTTGCTGCGTAGACGTTTCGCAAATTTTTGCATTTGCAATTATTTGCGAAATGTGCATACGCCGTCTACTTTCACTGTTATACACCATAACTACATTCAAATGGTCTACAAATTTATTTATTGGGATGTGATAATTTAGATTGGACAACTACAAGCACTGCAAAGGAGCCTAAAATTTTTGATGGAAGAGAATTTGAAAGTGGAAATGGAAGCAGTTTTCAATGCTAGCAAGAATTTTCTGAGGTAGCAATAGTAGCAGGTCTGTAAACAATTATCAAGTAATGAGATATTTAAGAGCATTGTCCACGGAAAAAAGAAAAAGTTCGCTTAAAGACTCTGAAGATGCCGCTTTCTACTTTGCCAGTCTCGGGCTTGAGGAAGAAAATAACGGGGTTTTCACCTTTTATGTGCAAGTCAATTCTAATTTCTTTACAACACTAGGTCCAACATTGTACAGATGTAAGGAGCACTTGCGCTTTATTTTTTGCCTCCTTGGTCGCCTATTTGAGCAATGGTAGGCTTTATTTGGAAAAAGAAGGTGTTCTGCCTTGACCTCCTATTAGTTTTTTTTTTCAAATGTCTACTTGGTCCTCGGTGGTTACTGGACTCCAATCTCGGCCTTTTATAAACCGAAAAAGAGACGAACGGTGGACTTGAGGCAATGCCTCTAGCACCTGTTCCTTTACGCTTCATCAATTTCGATTAGACGACTGTGGTGATTGGATAGATTAATGTAATCACCCTAACGGAAATCACATGGGGACCAGCATAAATTTGGAAAAAAAATATATTTTAAAAAAATCAACAAAGAGGACCTAGACGAATTGTCTTGTCTGTTTAGGGCTTATGCTTTGAGACTTAAAAAACTTTGAACCTAATAAGTGCAACTTTCAGCAACATCCACTAAGAAATCTGAATATATTGACCCCTATGTTGTGTTGTATGGCTTGAGAACTGTTGTGAAGCGATTTGGATTGTGGCAGAATTTTAACACACTTACACATCTTTTTATGAATGATGCAAATGTTTTGGATACTGTGCGGAGTTTAAAAAACGTGTCTTTATTGTTCCCTATATCCACGGTGCCGCAAGCACTGATCAAATAAAGCAGAATTCTAGACACAATTTGTGCATGCTCTTGCGCAAAGTATAGTTTACCGAATAGACAATCAATTGTTGGAACGCTTCATAATGTTTCGCATCGGTCCACCCTTGTGCCGCTTGGCATCTGACTTGAAGGAACGACCGGAGTCGGAGAGGCCGAAATCACTCTTTGCAAATTTGCCGTTGTTTATAAGACTCTTTTTAATCTTCTCCACATCCTCTTCAATTTTCTTCTCATTAGATGCATCTTCGGCCAGCTGATTATTGGACCTGGAAAAAAATACACCAGAAATTACTATTTTTGCACCAAAAACAAGGACTCACTTTTCAGATTCCTTACTCAATTCAGCGAGAAAGGTATGACAGTGCTCAATCCATCCGCCCAACGTCTTCTGCATAAATTCCAAATCAACGGCATTGGCTTTCTGGCTTGACCAATCACTAAATTCCACGCAACGGTTCTTCGGGTTCAATTTACCCTTAATAAGAAAACATTAGCTTTCTTGACAATACAAAGAGAAAGATTATAAGGAAGAGACCAGTCAAATTGTAATAGGGGATTTGCATGAACCTGTATTATGTCCTGATAAATCGATTGAATGATAAAGTCCTCTAGCTGGCGTTCGTTGTCGATCTTGAGAGAATTCATAAGCTCATGGTAGGAGACTACTTTCTTGCTCGAAGCCAGCGAAACCAGAATGCTGTGCGGATCGCTTTCAACCATCTTTTCTTTAATAGCAGATTTGGCTCTGCAAATAACCAAGATTACAATTAATGATATTGCTTTACACCCGTAAAATACTTTTATCAAAACTTATTTTTGGTAGAATTGCCAAAAAAAAAATTCAAAAAGAAATTATTCAAAAGTTCTCAAGCTGCGTCCTGGTCTTCAACATTGAGCGAAATTCTTATCAACAGAAAATTATCGTTCAAAGGAATACGCACATCGATAAAACAAACTCTCGATTGCTTTTTCGTCTGTCTTATCTTCATGGTTTGTTTTAGTTGATGATAAGGACAGCAGCTGTATTTTTTATTTAACCATTTAGGAAGACTCTTCACCCAAAATGGTCCGTTTAAAGGAATTTGGCGTGTGGAGTGAGGTAACTGCTTTTAAAGCTGAAAAACATATACACACATATAATTACTTCTTATTTAGCAAACATCAAGTTCTGGGAAACGGTATTATTACAATCGTGAGAGTGAAATCAGCCAATGGGAAAAACCGGCTGAATGGAAAGAGCATGAGAAATCTCTTACAGCAAAACAAGGAGCTTTAAAAACAGTGAAACCTGGTAAAATTTACACTAAGTCACCAATAGATCTAGATGCGGAATAGTGTCTCCAATAAATTCCTATTTCCGCAAAGTATCCGTCTTTGGTGACACCAATGATCCGCATAAAAACACAGTGTCTTTAACACACGCAGTATTTTCAAAAATGGAATGGAATCTCATCGGTACACGGTAAATTGCGGGTCGCCAAAATCGGGTCGGATAAAATCGGGCCAGCCCATACAATTAATTAATGGCTCAAATTGATTTACCCCCTCAAATTAATCATTTATCTGGTCAAAATAATTTTTTACCCCGTCAAATTTGAATTTCCCGCAAAATAATCATTTATCCCGTCAAAATTACTCATTTACCCAAAATTACTCATTAAAATAATTATTTTGCGGGAATTCAAATTTGACGGGGTAAATGAGTAATTTGACGGGATAAATGATTATTTTGCGGGAATTCAAATTTGACGGGGTAAATGAGTAATTTGACGGGATAAATGATTATTTTGCGGGAAATTCAAATTTGACGGGGTAAATGAGTAATTTGAC
>BBSZ01009998.1:151-12728 GCA_000981365.1 Subanguina moxae
GAAGAAGAAGAAGAAGAAGAAGAAGAAGAAGAAGAAGAAGAAGAAGAAGAAGAAGAAGAAGAAGAAGAAGAAGAAGAAGAAGAAGAAGAAGAAGAAGAAGAAGAGGAAGAGGAAGAGGAAGAAGAAGAAGAAGAAGAAGAAGAAGAAGAAGAAGAAGAAGAAGAAGAAGAAGAAGAAGAGAAGAAGAAAGCGCCACTGTCGCGAACGGCCATGGCAATTTTTGAACCCAATCCCTTTGGATGCGCAGGCAAGCGCTTTAGCTGACAGGCCACCAAACCCCAGACTGGGAAGTTGAAGAAAGCTAGAGATATTCAGTTGCGATGAGTCACAACACTCCCCCACCGAGAATAAGATGTGGTTGCTGGATTAGCTGGAGTGCCTCCCAGGCCGTACTTTTTGTATTGCTGCCTGCTCGTATGCAGCCAGCAGCCCAAAAACAACAGGGGGGACCAAGGCAAAAAAACGCACCCACTTGTCCTATAGGGGCAAAACTCTGGTAAAAAGATCTGCAAAATAAACATTCAAAAAAAATATTGCCACCGTCTCTCAAGGGGGCATTCCAACCACAATTTTGACAGACACCAAAAGAGTAAATTGGACACTAGTATAAGAGCTTTGAATTTTTTTTTTCAATGGGCTTCACTTGCAAATTGGTCTGTTTACATCTACATGTGTATTCATCAGGCCACTTAAAACTTTGACAAAGTACAAGGATTTAATTTCCATATAAAATATTTTAGAAAAAATATCCAACACACTGCATTTAAGGCCGCAAAAGTGGCCCTTCTCCAAAATTGACCATCTTCTGGGAATAAGTGCTTAATGGAGTCAGCCGGATCAATTGCTCTCTTCACTTTATCTAATGAAACAAACTTCTTCTAGTCTCTTTTTTTTTTAATACATCATGCCTTGTAGACTAGCGAATTAGAAGGGGGAAAGAGTTGAGCTAGTAGGTGCACTTGATGTGCGCAGCTAAAAAAAAGTTTGGCTGGCTCAAATTTCTGCGGAGTAGAGGCAGGCCCCCCACCACCAATAATGGGATTGCTTTCGAATATTTTATTTTTGCCTGGTTGTTCTGACCGAAAACCTTTTATCAAATTTAAATAGAGCAACGGAACAGAAAATGGGAATGAATAACTCAACCAGCTTGCAACTTCCAGGTGCTCCAAAAATATCCGTTTTAGGCTGCTTTTGTGTGAACTAAAATTTAATAAATAATCACCTTTAAGTGAAAAAAGAAAATATTTACAAAAGAAACAGGAAACGCAATAATGGGGTCTGAACATGCTCTAGTTGGGAAAACTTCTTTAGGCTTCAGTTTTTTTTTATAAAAAAGGCTATTGAGTTGGTGCATAATTGAGGTCGGTTTTTTACCAAGAGATGTGTTTGTGGCATTGTATTTTTGACCTTTGTTTTGCTGGTGTCTTTTGGGCATGTTATATACCAGAGTGTAGCCTATATTCTAAGCTACATTTTGGTATATAACATGCCCAAAAGACAACAGCAGAATATAGGCACAAACACATTTCTTGATAAAAGACCGACATTAAAACTAGACACAGCCCAAACGGGAATCGAAAGCTTGTAGAGGAGAACCCTTTGTGAAACACAACCACTCAGCCACGACAACTCAGCTTTGCTGTCTTTTTTATGGTGTATAAATAGTAATGTTATTAAAAAAGTAGTAAGTGCTACAGGCATGGCGTAATTTAGCCGACTATTTGGTTCTACTAGAGAATGGTTTGATTCTTTTGCCTTGGTTCCCTGTTGTTTTAGACCCTTCTAAGCATTTCTAATACGTTATAAACCATAAAAAAAAACTATTTTCCACACTTTCTTGACACAGAAAGTCGATTTTTGAGGTAATCGAAAAGTATTAAAAATTTCCATTTTTGCCTTCGGAAACCAAGTTAGACAACCTTATAAATTGTATTTTGATAGTTTTAGACCCCAGGTATATAACTAAGCCTTGGGCTTAGAGTAGACCCACGTAGGTTAGCCGTAAATCACTAAACCTAGGTATAACATAGTATACGCTAACTCTCGGCTAACCTAGGCTGGTCTACTCTAAACCTAAGGCTTAGTTGTATGCCTAGATGTAGTACCTGGAATCAGATAATATCATGTATAAAGTTGCTTACCTTGGTCTCTCAAGGCAAAATATTGGACGACAAAGTGCTTAAAATAGTTGTTTTTAGTCGTTTTTAGAGTATTAGAAATGCTTAGAAGGGTCTAAAACAACAAGGGGTAGCAAGCCAAAAAAGCAACCAATCCTTTAATAGGGCGAACTATTTAAAAAATAGAAATTGTCTATCCAATAGATTCGGCCATACGAGTGGTCTCAAATTGAAAGTAAGAATATATTGAAGAGCAGGCAGGAAGTGTATGATTATATTCCTAAGACAAAGAGCACTCGCCATATTTTCGATCTCGCCCCTCTCTTTGAGTTGGTGGTTTTCTCTAGGGACCGTTTTGCCTTCTGCTGCCAGGATTCAAAAAGTCCTCTTTCCTCCAAAAAGTCATTGATGGAGCCAAACTTTTAGCAGGAGCTTGAACTGTGTGCCCTCCCTTTTTTTAACAACACTTTACTCAGATTCTAAACAAAAAATATTTAGTTTTTGTGTTGTCTAAAGCAAAAGTTTTTAAAGACAACAAGAAAGTATCACCGAATAAAATTTAGTAATAACGTGCTGGTAGAACAACCGGTCATTCAGGAAATCTTTGCTGATCAATACTAAATAAGGAGTTTACCCGTCCAATCTGCAATATAAATCCAAGCTTTGCCCTTAAGTACAGTCTTACCTCCATAACCCGACACCATGATATTAACGTCACCCTCGCCAACCCGTCACTCCTGGTCCATCACGGACAAAGAAAATGGCTCCGATAACCTGTCAACTTGCTAATTTTGCACCGTATTAAAAGAGCAGACAAAAAGCTTTTAAATGGTGTATAACTCAATTTCAACAAGTAATCAAAATGGCCACCTTCGGCCGCAATACAACAACACAGACTTTTGGAAAATTTTCAATTGCTTTCTTTATCATATCCAGTGGAAGACGTCTCCATTCTCTTTGCAACGACTCTTTGAGATTAGCGATGGTTCGGTGAGGCTCTGAGCACGCTCTCTTCTCCAGTCTCGGCAAAAAAAAGTAGTCCATCACGTTTCCTTCAACGAACTTTGGTGGCCACTCTCCATCGTCCTGAGTGTCGACACTGATTGAGTCCGGAAAGTTCTGTTGAATCCATTGCTGAATTTCGACCGCCCAATGTGATGGAGCTCCAAGCATTATATATGAAATGAAAGAAGAGAAAAAAGGTTATTCAATGGTACCAAACACTTTGTGGGAAAGAGTACATTTCATCATTAAAAATAAGGTTTAAATTTTCGTACAAACGTCTGCCTCACCCGATACATCTTTTTTTTTTTCGCTACTTTGCTGACAGCTAAAATTAAAACTCCTCAATATTTGTCAGTCGCATAATCTCTTTTTTGCGTATCTTTCTAACATTCGTTTTAGTTTTACTCTCGGATAGTTGCAGCAAAGGGGTGAATATGATGCTCCCCAAAACTGAAAGTTCAGGTAATGCTTTCCTTTTTGTCCTGTTTTGTTGAGAACACTTGATGGTGTATTTCAGAGAGTAAAAATAGCAGCGATTCTCAACGCACGCCAATTGGATGGAAGCCGCTTGCTCCTGATGGTGGTTATGGATGGGTGGTCGTTTTTGGAGCTTTCCTCATACATGTTTTGACCGATGGCTTTGTTTATTCGTTCGGTGTTATTGGACAGTCACTAGTTAAAGTATAAATGTTTGGTTACAAGCCATAGTTGAGGTATCATATTAAGTCTTTTTAGAAATACAACTACAGCAACAGTGAAGTTTCTACGATTCTTTCTCTGCTGTCTGGGCTGATGAATGCTATTGGGATGGTCGGGGCTATAATGTGCAACAAGCTTGGGTGCAGAGCCACAGCTGTTATTGGATTTCTTCTTTCAGCTGCTGGGTAATCTATCTAAGATTTTTTTTTAATATTTCTTATTTATAACCGCTCACTTTTCAGCTGTGGAGCGTCATATTTCGCCACACGCTTGATACATCTAGTCTTTTCTATTGGGATTGTCACGGGCGTTGGATTAGGTCTTCTATACTGTCCTGCGATTGTTACTGTGACAGATTATTTCGAAAAAAATCGTTCGCTGGCTACTGGCATCACTGTATGTGGCTCTGGTGTTGGAATCTTGGGATTTGCAAAGTTGATCGCTTACCTTATTACTCTATTTGAACCGGATCTATTGGCTATCTTCCCAATCTATGGAGGTTTTGCGCTTTTTAAGTAGCAAAAGCTTATGTCTTACAATTTTTCAGGAATTCTTCTTCTGAGCGCACCGTGTGGATTTATTTTTAAGCCCGTTCCGCTGGAGCCTATCTTTGAAGAAGATGACCAAGTGATGGTTTTGAAAAAAGGAAAGCTTGAGTCGGAGTTAAAGCAAATCAGTTGCTTGAGGTATCAACTTTTGTGCAATTTTTGTCCTTAAATTCCTTTTTTTTAGGAAAACTTCCAATTTCATGGGACTTTATTTGTTGGCCGACCCTTGTTACGTGATCTACGTCGTCTCAAGTGTTCTGGTCACTGCTGGTTACAATGCCGCACCAATGTTTATGCCGATGAATGCTGAGGTTGTTTTGAATAAAAGGAAGCAAGAGGCTGCGAGTACCGTATCCTTTTACGGTACTTTCTATACTTTCTAATTTTTCTGAGTATTTGTCATTTGGGTTTTGCAAATGTGCTTGGTCGACTGTTTTTTGGGTGGATATGTGATCGTACGTTGCCATTTGATGGGGGAAAGAATCGCGAAAAAAACCGCCTGTGGATGTTTGCCGCTGCTATGATACTCTCCGGCTTGTCAGCTTGTTTTGTCTTTGCGATACACAATTTCTTTCTTTACATTGTATTCTGCTCCTTTTTTGGTTTTATGATCAGCTCTTATGCAACGCTAACTTCTGTTTTGCTGGTTGACTTGATCGGGTTAGACCAATTGACTACCGGTCTTGGACTCTTGCTGCTGTTCCACGGTGTTGCGTGCATTACTGGTCCGTTAATCGGAGGTTGCTTTATTGCGCATTGAAAGACGTTTGTCTACTCAGTTGCTTAGGGTACCTTTACGATGTCACAAAAAGCTACGGATGGACATTTGCACTTGTCGGCGGCTGTTTGTTGGTTGGTGGGTTAATTCTTCCAATTACCTATTTGGTGCCCGGTCGACACACTCTTGCAGAAGAACAGTTGCAAACAGAAGAAAATTCAGTTTTGATGAAGTCAACGGCACAGAAGGAAAGTGAGAATTATTATTATAATGAAGTGTAAATGTATGCAGACTGCCGAAGTTTCATGTTATATGTGCTTGTGTGACATTTTTTAAAAATAAAGGTTATGGTCTATTAGAGTGAATACTCCTACGTAGGGCAAAGGACAAAAATTCTTGCGGTAATTTACCCATTGAGATCTTCGCAACTTTATGTGCCTGATTCAGCAACCCTATTTTTAATGACAGTCTAATTTATTTGATCACCGTAAAAACATAGACAAAAAGTTGACTAGCTCCGTCTACCATCTCTTCTAACTACTATTGCTTTGCCAAATGGCCCACGGACTCTATCCACCACTTGGGAATAAGCTCATATCTGCGAAGCGCTTCAAAACTTTCCAAATCTTTCAGCTTGTGAATTCCAGTTAGTACAATCAGGGTGTCGAGGCCGTGTCGAGTGCCAAACCAAATATCTGTGTCACATCTTAATATAAAATAATTTTTTAGTTATGTTTAATCGAAGTAATTCATCCACCTGTCTCCAACCATCAGAGTTCTCTTCTTATCAATGTGAAACCTCTCCCTAATATAGCTGAAAGCGGCGGTGTGTGGCTGGAAATGATAGTAAATTGGAATTGAAAAAGGTGCAAAATTACCTTGCCCATAACAATGGGTTCTCGTCCCGAGACTGCCCTTAAAACGCTGGACTGAAATAGCCAACATAAAAACAATAAAGGTTGCTTGCAAAAATGTGACCACTGAGCTGTCTAGAAGTTAATCTTAGACTTCTTTTTCTGGTAAAACGATAGTTGGCCATGGTTTTTTCCCAAGTTTTTGATATCTATGAGTAAAAGCACCCGGTTTTAAAAGAATCTTTCTATTTTGAGGCTTCCCGGCACCGACATAATCTTCGCCCACCCCTGATATGTAGCCACATTTATGGTTTAAGTATGCTTGTCTATATCTCAAGAAAAACAAACCACACAACCTGCTCCGGGCACAACCACTCCGGGCACATGTCCAGGAAAACTTAGATCTTCATTGGTGACAATAAAATGAACTTTTGGATCTTTCAAATAGTTGACTGCTTTCATGATTTTGGGATAGGAAATATGTGGATCAAAGCTGCTGACTACGGCCGAAACTTTCATCGACATGTCTATGTCCATCATAAAACTTTCCTATCAAAAATACAAGTTATTATGTATACAAAAATAAAAGAGGTACTTGTGTAGTTGCTGTCGTAAATGGTTGGACCCGGGTATTACACTCACATAGGGACCAAGGCGAAAAAGGGGGGCAAACTAAAGAAGTGCCCTTTTCATTAAATCAATAACAAAAAGTTTTCCATCCATTACTTAGATATTGAGTAAATGAGGGTGACGACACCAACTAGAGAAGTAGCATAAATTAAAACTTGTGTGTGATCAGCCAGATGGTCAGGCCCAGGTCCGAAACTCTCGATTCCGGCATAATCTTTGAGGATGTTTTGCAGACCGGTTGTTCCCACTAATAAGTATTTTTTTGGAAACTAAAAAGTATAGAGAATCTGATACCTAAATAGACCGGCAGGTTCTTTTCAATTGACGGAGAAATGTCGCTACGCTCTTTTGAATCCAAGGTTTCACCCTGTTGTAGTTTCTTCAACTCATGTGCTGCCACTAATCCTGCACTCACCAGGTTCTCTTCTTTGAGACCTAAAAATATTGAATGAGTAAAATATTTGTTCACTAAACGGGGTAAGCCTTTTTCCTAACGGATTTTATTCCCTTTTTTTTCATACAGTCGAGTCTCGATTTAGTGTAGGTGCTGGGGACCGGAAAAAGTATACACTAAATCGAGATACACACTAAGTCGAGACTCGACTGTATATCTTTTCTCGTACATTTTGTGTATCTTTCTGACCTGTAATACAACTTTTTTTTTCCAACTGGCCATCACTATCAAGTAGTAGTAGTACATGGGAAGCACAAGCGAAACGCTACATGATGGGTCAGTCAGATACACAAAACTTTAAGAAAACAAAGGCAAAAAAGATAAAGAGTGACCTACAGTCGACGCTCGATTTAACGGAAGCCCAAAAGGTCGGGTCCGACCATTTTTCTACCTCAATTTTTGACATCTTTTGCCCTTTTCATATTTTATGCACCAAAAATTGCAAAAAGTAATAATAAAAATCGAGACACTGACTTTTTATACTAGCCCTTTGAAAAAAAAAATAGACTTACTTGTGAAGCCAAGTTTCTGACATTTTTCTACATACTGTTTGGGTGTATTGGTGCTGTTGTTGGTCATGATCAAGACCAGTTTGCCAGCTTCTATCAACTGGTTGAGGAGCAAAGGAGCATTGTGCATAGGTTTGTTGCCCAGCCACAGCACTCCATCCGCATCGAATATAAAAGTGTCGTAGCTGTCCCAAATTTGAGTGGCTGTAGCCTTTTCCACAGTTGACATGTTGCTATTCGTAAAGTTCTAATTGCGCAATGAAAAAAAAAGGTTGTATTGGAGAGGCTAAATGTCCAGCTTACAAGCTGCAACTACAAGGGCAATGAAGAAGGAAAAGTTGAAGAGCTCTCTTACTTTCTTTCGGCAGAGCTGAAAAACAATAGAAGCAAATTATTGGTTGATAGCGGTAGAGATTGTGTGCAAAGAAAAACTTTTGCTTTGTCGTACTACACAAGACATTGATTTTTGTTGTGTTTGCGGAACCTCTCTTTGTAACCATTTCATATATATTATTTATTTTTGAAAATATTTATTTAACAGGGGTAAACCACTTAATAAATCTCTGTAAAATAATTAGTAATTATGCAAATTTGAGAAGCGAAAAAGATAAGAGAATAACCACTTAAAATATCAACAGAAATATTTGTTTTTTGTTACAGTGATAAATAGTTCTGGGATGATGCACAAAAATATGAATTATTGGAAGTTCATGTGATAAAGCCAACAATTATTTGCTACTACAGTCAAACCTCGATACAACGAACTACTGAGGGCCAGCCAAAATATTCGTTATATCAAGGGTTTCGTTATATCGGGGGTCTTTTATGTTGTAACCGAAAAAAGTGGGTAGCCAGACCACTGAGCCATGCATGCTACTTTAACGCATATAATACCGTTGTTATATGAGGTGTTATACGAGACGGCATATAACACAGTTGTTATATGAGGTGTTATACGAGACGGCATATAACACAGTTGTTATATGAGGTGTTATACGAGACGGCATATAACACAGTTGTTATATGAGGTGTTATACGAGACGGCACATAACACAGTTGTTATATGAGGTGTTATACGAGACGACATATAACACTTTACATTGAGGTTTGACTGTGTAAAGAACCCCTGGGGACCAGCCAAAATGTTCGTTATATCGGGGGTTTTGTTATATCGGGGATCCGTTACATCGAGGTTTGACTATACTGTGTTATACAACCCTCTTTTTTCAAACGATTGTAGCTAGGGTTGTGAAATGGAGAATTTTCCCCAGAAATACTAGTATTTCTCCGCTTCTCTGAATTTTGGAGAAATACTTTACATGGTTTTGAGCCGAATATTTTCCTTTTTTTTCTGACAATCAAGTCGCTTGAATCGAAGATTGCAGGTAGGGTTGTTTGTTTGGTTATCCGTTTTCGGGTAATTGGAATCAAAACCCGATTTTTTTTTCAGGTTTTGTGTTTCGGTTCAGTCCGGGTACCCGAAATTTTTGGGTGCGCGACAACCCCATTTGCAAGCATATTTTCGTGTCTCACTTTTACTCTGTTCTTCTTGTCTTATCGCTGTTTTCCTTTCTTATTATTTTATTGCCTTATGCTATGCCATGTTTAGATGCCTGATCGATTTAAGCCTCTGCATTGGTGCTGGAACTATTTTACTCGCACAGAAGAGATGAATGCCAAGGTGGTTGTTGTGTCAGGTGGTTATCAGATACTGCAATTTCTGCAATGCTCGCAATACGACTGATGCTGCACATATAGAAAAACACTTAGAAGGTATTTTTTTATCAAGCTGAAATGTTTTGCCTATTTATAAACTTTCCGTTTCAGGACTGCAAGAACATTGGAGCGGAAGCCAAGCAGCAAAATAGTCACATCATGGAGAAGAAGCCATCATTCAAAGCCCTTCGAGATATGTTCGAGTGAATGTACTTGTTTAGTGTAGACAGAGAAGTTGTATTGAGCTGTTTAGTGTATTTGGTCGAATAAACATTACTCAAGTATTTCTGCGGTAATCGGAACATTCTCAGAGAATTCTCCGGAGATATACTCAGAGGGTATTTTTCCAGAGATTCAGTCAATTCAGTGCAGTCAATTGTTTGTAAAAAGCGCTTTAGACATGCGTTAAAAAATATAAAAAAATCAAAGGGACGGTTGTGGTTTCCACTCTTATGTAGGGCAGAGCACGTTTTTGCTTCAAGCAATTGCGGGGTAGCCTTCATAACTAATTGAGTCGAGATTGGCTGGGTTGTATTCATTGAAGAGCTGCTGGTTGTGATATATACTGTTGCTGTTTACGGGAATGTTGGATTGTAGATGTTTGCGTTGACCAAAATAGTGTTGTTGTTGAGGTTGTTGGGTATAGGCATACTGTTGCGCATAACCTATGGATTGGCTAGCCAGGGCGGCATTTTGTTGTTGGCTAAAATGGTTGTTGCTGTTCATTTCGTTCACGACTCGAGGACTGATGGATGAGCTGCCGTTGATGGTTGGGCTTTGCAGTAGATACCAACGAGGAGTATTGAATGGAAGTGAATTGTCTGAAAAAGACTGGTGTTTCTACTGTGAAAATGTTTTTGGTACTACTTGAAAGTCTTTATTTCTCTTAGTTGGAAGGTATAATGTTTGTTTTTTCACGTTAATAAAATTTTTGTTTTAGAATGGTCGATCTTAAGCTGTTCAAAAAAATATTGTTTGTCTAGAAAAAATGCTGCCATCCTCAGAGAAGTAGACCACTAAAACTTGATTATTGATTGGGTATTGCGAGGTTGAATATCTGACTTTTAGCTGTGAAGAAAACATTTTACCTGCCAAGTTAATGATCACTTGTCCCATGCACTTATTGTCGTTGTACTTGTCATAATCCCACACAGTCAGCTCCAAATAATGGCCAGCAAACTCATCACTACCTAGCAACCAGTCCACATTCTGATTCCATTGGGGATCTCTGCTGCTAGGTATGTACTTTGTTCTCCTCTTGTTGGCCACTTTCCTGCCTGGCAGTAAGTACACCTTGACAAATGGATTGGGCAGCACAATAGCGCTTGTTCCATAGTCTCTGCACTTGAGGCCCCTAGCTGATATAATTCTCAGGCTGAGCACACTGTTGAAGTGGTCATAGGTTAGGGCCAGTTGTATGTGTCCCATACCTTCAGTCTGGCCGTGGCTGCTCAGTCTCTGGTAATTGACCATGTTGTTGTTGGCAGCTGTGGTGTGCAGAGGAGAGGGGTCGTAGCTGCCCGGAGACTCTTGCTGCTGCTGCTCCTGATGAAATTTGCGCTGGCTTTGCTGCCTATGAGCAGGTATTGGTGGTGCTTCTTTTGGAGAGTTGAAATTGACTAAATGAGTGTATTTAGAAGTACTGAGGTTTTTGAGTTGGGGTTTTTCGAAACTTTCAGCATTGTAACTACAAAACTCGTAAAATATTAGGTTCTGTTATAAGTCCTGCAGGACCTATGACACAGCCTAATAGCCATTCGAGAAGGATGGTATATTCTTGGCCGCTAACCACTCCGTTTATGGCTGCTTTTTCCAACTTGTCCATTGGTCAGCCATTTTACATTGAAATAAAACACTTTCTTCCGTTGTATTTTAATTAGATTTAACTCTAGGTTACTCCTTATGTTTTTACTAGGTTTAGCATCTAGTCGTAAATTTTGGACTCGATTAGTCGAACTTTTACCACTTCTCGATTGATAGTTGAATAGTTGTTTTCCAAGCCCAGTTTTTAAACCATAGAAATATGCTCACAAGTAGTGGTTTTGGTCGCAGGCCTGTGGGCAACGTTGAAACTGGTATTGGAACCTTCTCGAACAACGGAGTCGTATAAACGCTCTTCCACATTATCATCTCTGTTCCGATGACTTTTGAGGGAAGAGCGCGGAAATCTGGCCGTCGCATTATTGCTAAATAGCTAGCTGTAATTTGACCAATTGATTACACCTGGTCTTAAACAATACCACTTAATGATAATCTCGATTTCTCCAGTGCTGGCGTTGATGATTCTTTCCACCTCTTCAAAAGTTTTTCCTCTCAGCAAGACACCATTCCACTGAATATTTTATCAAAACTGCTAGACAAAAAATACTAAGACAGTGATGAAAAATACCTCAAGCACTTGATCACCTGAAAAAACAAGAAGAGCATGATGACACTGAACAATACCAAAACCACCAACCTTCTTGAACTTCGCCTAGTGTCTCCTGAGCCTTGCTTCTGTTAACAGTAGTGATAAATGCGCCCAAGTCCCCATTGTGCAGTTTTTTCCCACCGGTTACCCGAATTCCAAGGTCTAAAATTATGAACATGTTCACTTGTAAGAGTGGCAATTCAAATGGTTATAAATTGTACAGTGTGCAACAAAATTCAGAAGTTTATTATGCCATATTTCCTATAATAATTTATTCTGTGCTAAAACCCCAACAAGAGATGGAGATTTCCCGAAATTTACACCCTGTATGCTCTTCCCAAATTTGGCCATTATTATAAATAATGGGAGCACTTACACTATACCTCTCCACCACTCGATTACACTACACTGAAGTTTTTAATAAAGTTTTTATCTACACAACTCAACTAGGAATCGAAACCTTGTAAAACAAAACCCTTCGAAACTCAACCGCTCGGCTACGAAAACCAACTTTTTTATGGGGTATAAATAGTAATGTTATTATACAGTATAGTTAGTGCTGGTGTTATAGTGTAATCGAGTGCTAGGGGGGGTACAGTCAAACCTCGATATAACGAACCCCTGGGGACCAGCAAAAATGTTCGTTATATCGAGGGTTTCGTTATATCGAGGGTTCGTTATATCGAGGGTATTTAAATCAAAACCAGTTGTAGGGTTCGTTATATCGAGGTTTTTCAATATTTTGCCAGAATACTTAACCAAAAACATTTTTATGAGTGCATCATTAACAACGCAATGCTTGCTCTTCTTGCCCCAATGCATTTTTCACCTTCAGATACATAGATTCATGTAAAAATAAGAGCAAAAATCAAAGAAAATAACCTTTCGTTTTCATCGTTTTGTTAGGTAGTAGTTGC
>BBSZ01010000.1:0-11878 GCA_000981365.1 Subanguina moxae
TGCCTCTTACTTATAATTCCGCTGCCTTTGGAGCACTTCAGTCAAATCATTCCTTACTACGATCGATACGAATTCGAGCGTTTTATCGTTAAACTTAGCAAGCACGCTTATGGAAAGGTACTTATTTTCATTTTTTCTAATTTATTTTTTTGATCTTTTTGATATTCAGTTCAAGGTCAACCATCGCGAAAAAGTGATCTTCTTCCAGACAATCGATGACACTTTGGCTGTGTCTTTAGAAGATGAATTCGACGACGGAGAGCTTTCTGGGCCTGGGCTATACAATATTCGTCTGCATATTGAAAATCTCTACTCTGAACTTGAAAGCTTAAATTGGGATGTTTTTGGCGATGAATTAGAAGCGGATGCGTTGAACAAAGTATGCTACTTTCGTCCATAATTTTTGTATAAAATGGAATGCTTGTAGCTCAAGCACCATGTCGACGTGGTTCCGGACATTTGTTCGGCCACCTTGTCATGAGAGAAGCCAGCAATTTCGGTCTTATTGTCAAAATAGCCGAGCAATGGTCCTTCAGTACGATTGTTCCACAGAATTGGCAAGGAATCTCCACACTTGGGCAGCTGATCAACGGTCTTGTCGAGGAAGAAAGAAATTATGGCCGGAAAAATCACGCGTTGAAAAAAATTTCCGTTTATCCATTTATGTTGTTGTGTTATAAGTTTGAAATTTTAATAAAAGCGTGACATTAAACTCGTTGCAATTGCATAACCTATAATAAGCAAAACGGTAGGAGCAGATATGGAGAGACAGACGTAAATATACAGTAATAACTTTAACAGTAATCAAGATTGAGACAATAATCCTACAAATGCAAATATTTGCGAAACGTCTATGCACCATGTCTAAGTTACGTGGGTGTCAACCGTAACTATGATGGACGGCCTGTACACCAACCAAACCAAGTGCACGCCCACTTGGTTTGAATTTTTTTTTCTTACTTAAGACTCCAAAGTCTCGGTCGATACCGCGGGCAAAGAATTTACAATTCTTAGAGGCGACCCATGCTATGCACCCGAATAATCCCGATTTTTTTTTTGTTGAATAAAATTTTTTGGAAAAAACTGTGGATAATTAAGCACCAACCCAATAATAAACTCTTTAATAGCAGCAAATCCGTAACGACGATTCACTGAACTTTTTTCTTCTTTACAACAGTTTTCTTCTTAGCAATGGTCTTTTTCGCTTTGTTCACATTCTTTTTATTGGTACTCTTATGACGAAGCTTCTCTCCCAATTTCTTCGGTAGCCACTTCCTTCCACCAGCCATCAGCTCTCTCTTGGTAGCAGCTAACGCTGATGAGTCTTTAACGGTGAGTGCCGCATGTTTCCAGTCTTTCTTCTGGTTGAATTGCTGCGGATTCTTGTTGCATGCCGCTCTCATCTCCTTGATTCTCAGTGCTTGCAAATTTTCAATTGAGAATTCAACTACTGGACGCTAAAAAAATGTGCAGGCGAATATTTCAACATTGACATTTTAAGCCTAGCTACCTTATCGTCAGTGAATACATCTGGATTGTTGTTGAGATAGCGGAGTGCCACCAATGCATCCGTGTGATTAGAGAACTCTACAAACCCGAAACCCTTTGATCGCCCAAGAATAGAATGCCCTTTCTTATCCACTCCTTGCTTATTCCTTATGACACGACATTCCATTATTTTGACATCCCGCTTCTTTGAGGCAGATAAGCACACTTCTTTCAATTTATCGTCGTTGTAGGAGAATGGAATATTATGAATCTGAAAAAGGATCACATGAGTTTATCCGGCCATAGAAAGGTATAACTTACAGCTAGTCTAGTTGGAGATACAAACATGTGCAAGTTCTTGAGCTTTGTTTTAGCCGCCATTCCCACGCGTTCCCTTAGTTGGGCATCTCCATTTGACATCCCACGAGCTTGAGCACTACCAGGACGGATGAGAGAAGCACGCAGTAGGTGAAGATTCCTCTTGTCCTTAGGCTGTTTCAAGCTATTTTTCTTTAGTGAGTCTGCATCCGATTTAGGGACTGCTCGATGGCCAAAAATCTTCCTTCCATCCACTAGGATCCCTTCTTCCTGTAAAAAATTTTTTCAGACTAGTGAAAAAAAGTCGGAAATATACCGTCGCCAGCTGATCTAAGAAAGCATCAGCAGACTCCTTTCTTGCAAAATGAACAAAAGCTGTACCAGTTGGCTGATCTGTATGAGGATACTTGCACATGATTGCTAGAGAAACATCGCCAAACTTGCTAGCTTCCTCTTTAATCAATTCATTGGAAGTGCCGAAATCGATATTCCTGAAACAAAACGGTAACAGCTCCGCCTAAGATAGGTTAATAAATGAACTTGGGGTGAGTATAAACGATTGGAGGCGTACAATACAGTAATACCGGGATCTCTATACTAATTGCCTATCTAAAGGAGAATATTGATAATTTATTTGATTCAGCGCAAGGGATCTCGGCTTCAATAACGCTAAGAAAGAGTTCTAGAATTTGAAGGCGACTACTTACTGAATTATACTTCACTTTTTACGCCCTTTTTTGACCTTTTACCATGTTTTTCTCACTAGTCTATGGCAAAGAAAGATCTTAATGCACCTTTTTTCTTTCAAGAATTTTGCTCGGATTCGTCCCGCAGGTGATTATGTTAACAGACGCCCAAGCATAACATTTGAAACAAACCTTAAAAAAACGACGCGTCCTTCTGGAATAGCAATATCCTCTTTTCGTGGTTCTTTCTGCGCTGCTTTCTTCATCTCAAAGATTTTTTTCTTGTTTTTATGTTTCTGTTTAACACTGTCCATGGAAGCATCAGAGTCAGAATCCGATTCGTCCTCTTTCATTGAACTTTCAGCATCGCTGGCTTCTTTCTGCTCTTCTTCATCATCATCCGATTCCCCTTCCACGTCATCTGATTCCTCTTCTTTGAAAACAGTCTTTTGCGGATTATTGGCCGGCTTTTGCTCTCTCCCTAAGGGGTCAAAATTTTTAAGTAAAGCCGTTGGCTATATAAAAGCCAACCTTCCATAACTTTTGTCACATATCTGTCCTTGTCAATAGCCCAGTCTACAGCCAATTTGCGCTTCTTAAATTCGGTAAAATTGAGTTTCTCTTTAGCAGCCTCAGCATCCTTTCTTGCAGCAAACTGGATAAAGCAAAAACCAGCACATCTTAAAATGAAAAGACCAAATGTTACTGAATGAACTACCGTAAGACCTACGAATTGGGAAATTTCGGATCTTTACATTTTGGCAGCTTCACCTCCTTGAGAGTCCCAAACGGCTTGGTCATCTCTCGTATATCATCCGTCTTAGTCTGAAAAGTATAAATAAAAAACAGTAAAACGACTCTAATTAAGTCTCACATCGAAAGGAAGGTTGCGAATAACAATTCTCCAGCTCTTTATTCCTGGCCCACGACTTGTTACGTTCCCAGCATGCTCTTCTGACATGTTATTGCAGCAATTTTCTCTGCAAATAAATTCACGCTGACAATTGAAAAACCACTTCAGCAAATTTATAAGATTCTGAATAATTTTTCCAAATCAAGCACTAAGTTATTTTTAAACGACATGGCGGTAATTTAAAAGGTAATACTATGCCTTTAACTGCCCATTTCTTTTTAGCAAAGGTGCTCATTGCGAAAATATGCCCGGGCACTTATCCGGATGGTGGCCGACCTCAATTTTTTTTTCCTCATAAGTTTTACATAAATTTTTTATTGTAAATTATTTGCAATGGACGCTCTAAGAAGTTTTAAGCTAGATGACTTGTTTTAAAAGCTATCCTGGAATGATGATGAATTCGATAAATGGTTACAGCACTTGCGCAATCATTTTTGATAACCTGTATGATAACCTGTCCCAACCTGTTTTTATCCCTCTTTGTAACTAAATTTTCTGCAGATTTCACTGTTAGTGGTGCTTGTGTTAGACTGTGTCTTTTGCACAGTAGTTGACTCTTGTTATCTTTTTCCAATTAATTTTCTGACAGATCAGACCAAAAATGCATCCATCTAGTGCTCATGAAAATGGAATGCGTTCTTGTCACAACAGTAATGGAGCCCGTGATTATGAAATTGGTTATAATTTTTTCTGCTGGGCTTAAGTCTAATTCTCTGAAATCCATTCTTCAGTCTCAGCTTCAGACCGCTTCATGCATCAGGTCAAGATGGAAATCACCGAAGATGAAGATTTGGAATATGTAAACAGCGAAAGTGATCTCTACTCCTACGAAAAAACTCCTCGGGTCCAAATCCAGCAAATCATTGAGGGTGAAGATAATTGCACCCATGAAGTAATTAATTCACATTGGTCTTTATGCAGTTCAAAAGGATGGAGAGTGCGCCTTTTAAATTTGTTTTAAAACTATTCTAAGATTGCTTGTAAGCAACAAGTAGGGAATAGAGGGTCATCTACATGCTTTTAAGGGATTTGAAAAGATACATAGGTGCCACTGTATTATATATTTGTGGGGGGGGGGGGTATAATCCAGTAGAGTCGGTACGTATATTAGCAGAACAAAAAGTTTTTCAAAATTCCTATCCTTCTAATCATGACTGCATAAGGTCACGTCTTCTTAAAGAATTTTTTTGTTGAAATAATTTAAGGCAGCACATCCTAAAGGCAGGGATATTGAGCCACTGATTGGACAAGACGACGATGCTGACAATAAACCGAAGAAGTTCAGCTTTCATCCAGATCTCTTCCAACAGCGGGCCTGGAAATGCATCGACTACAACCACTCTGTACTCGTCTCGGCGCATACCTCTGCTGGTAAAACTGCGGTTGCTCTGTAAGGTCTTTAGTTTTTCAATAGAGAAGGTGTTCTCATGTCTCTTCTCAAAATTCTGACTGGATGGTGTAGTGGAGAAGTGTTGGGATTTGGCACTATATTTGAGCACTTCTCTGGTAAATCCTTACGAAATGCCGATTAATGAAATTTTGATTTTTTACCTTGGGGAGAGTACCATGGGAGGACATTACCCTGGGGATAGTACCCTGGAAACAATGCCCTGCGGAGTGCAGTTTAGCCAACTTGTCTAATAAATCCTTACAAAATGTCGTATTTGAATGCTTATCCACTCGGCCAGGAAATCAGAAACCAAGGGTAAGTTTCACAAAATTCAAGTTCTCTTTGCTATCCCAGATACGCCATTGCCACAGCTTTGCGTAAGGGTCAAAGAGTGATCTACACGTCTCCAATCAAAGCACTCAGCAACCAGAAATATGGTGAATTGGCCGAAGAGTTTCCAGATGTCGGCCTCAATACTGGGGATGTCAGTCTGAATGAAGATGCCGCTTGTGTTGTCATGACCACTGAGATTCTTCGCAACAAACTGTATACAGGAGATGACAAGATGCACAACGTCGGATGGGTTATTTTTGACGAGGTTCACTATATGAAGGACAAAGGTAGGGCGCAAAGGCCCCCTCAATAATTGCTTAATCTATTCTTCCTTCTTTTAGAGAGAGGTGTGGTCTGGGAAGAAGCGATAATTTTGCTGCCGGATGAAGTACGCTATGTTTTTCTCTCGGCCACTATTCCAAACGCTAGACAATTTGCTGGTAGGTTTGGTTTGAACTTATAAAAAGGGCACTGCTTTTTGCTAACAATGCTAGTAGTAGTGTGGGCAAGCCTTACAATTCTGGGCCGTTTTAGCTTGAGAAAAAGCTTATTTTGCAGAGTGGGTTTGCTACCTGCACCACCACCCATGCCATGTTGTTTCCACCCACTCTCGACCAGTCCCACTGCAACACTTCATCTATCCAAGTGGGGGCGATGGCTTGTATGAAGTGGTGAATAAGGAGGTAGACACTTCCAAAACAATTATCTACATTAAAACTTTCAAAAAACTGGTTTAGGGTACATTTCGAGAATCAGAGTTCTCTGCAGCCATGGACTTCCTAGTCAAAAATTCCAAAAAGGAGGAGGATAAAAAGAAAAACAAAGAAAATGCTACGAGTTTGGACGTGATCAAGATTATACGAACTCTTGCCGAACGCGACTTGTTACCGTGCATTGTCTTCTCATTTAGCAGAAAAGTAGGGTTTTTAGCTAACTGGCACCTACCGCATAAGAAAGCTCCGGTGTGCATGCTATTTTCATGCATCTCTCAGGAACAGGTGTGTGCGCATCTGAATTCCAAGCGCGCGCGCCGCCATAAAGAAGTAAAGAGGGCTTGAGAGTTAGAGATGCGCACACAGACTTATTTGTGAGATGAATCCGAGCAAGATTCTGGAGAAAGAAATGCATTTCAGGCCTCTTTTGCCATAGTCCAGTGACAATAACATGGCAAAAGGGCAAAAAAAATTACCCAAATAGGTTGTAAGCTATACAAATAGGCTATATGGTTACAAGGCTTTAACTTATAGGCTAACCATCCTGTTTATAGGAATGTGAAGCCCATGCCACTGCGCTTATTGAAATGGATTTCAACAAAGGTGAGTAAGTTTTGAGTTGAAGTTCACAAGCTTCTGACACCTTTAAGTAGTCAAAATATCCTCATGCATGCAAATATAAAAGCAGAATTTCATAAAGTGGCTTGCTTGCCGAGATATGGCTGCAACTGAGGTGGTCGGCGTTCCAGAATGTCGGTAGTCCTACTTTTGGTCACATGTTGTCAACCAAGCCACTTTTCTCAATTGTGCTTTCAGATTCGGGTTCCTGAAGACATTCTGACTACTTAAAGACCTCAAAATAAACGTTTTCTTTCAAACATGGGCACTATTATTCAAAAATATTAAAAATTTTGAAAAAAAACATGTCCAATTGTCCCAAGTTCTTGATGCATCCTTGACCACCATGCTTTACCTCAAAAACACCAAAATTTTCAGAAGAGGATAAGAAATTTGTGAAAAAAATGTTTGACAATTCCCTCAGCACTCTTTCCAAAGATGCCAACTTGCATCACTTTGTTGCTTTCAAACGTTTTCTGCTGCGCGGGATCGGAATCCATCACTCTGGAATGCTTCCCAGTTTGAAAGAGATTACGGAAATCCTCTTCAGCAAAGGCTTGATCAAGGTTTTTGCAGCTTCTCGAGTCCTAGCTTTCTTCATTTTATTTGGTTTTTTTAGGTCCTCTTCGCCACTGAGACATTTGCAATGGGGTTGAACATGCCTGCAAAAGCAGTGCTTTTCACCTCAGTTCGCAAATTCGACGGTTTTAACAGCCGGTAATCTAACATACCTTAGTTTTTGCCAAAAATACCTTATTTTCAGATGGATTTCGAGCAGCGAATACATTCAGATGGCTGGAAGAGCCGGTCGACGGGGAACAGATCACAGGGGTGTGGTCATACTCATGCTCAACCAACAGATGAACGCTGATGTCGCCAGAAACATGATCAAGGTGACGCAAAGATTTTTCGACTACCGTAAATTCTATTGAAAGGCCCCCCCCCCCTAATAGAAGGCCCCTTTCTAATAGAAGGCCCCTTTCTAATAGAAGACCCCCTCAAACAGCAAATTTTGGGTTAACACTTTATTGAACATGTATGAACCAATTGATCCTTCCGGTTTAAGCCGACATGTCGGCTTAATAGAGTCCAAAAAAGTAACCTTCAAACTCAAGTAAAAATACAGAGCATATATAAGAATTAAACAAGTTCAAAGTGCTGGGTTTGAGTAGAGACCGTAATGGTTAGAGAGACTTTTTCCTTTTGCATCATATAATTATCATTATATGCGTATTACCCATAATATTTTTAGATGGATAGTTTCTATCAGATATTTCCCCACCTACATGGGAGAATGGGAGGTCTCTCGCGGAAATGATACCGGTGCGACCAGTGGCCGGGAAAAGCAGGCCCTAACACCCAACCATGTTCTAAAGTTAGGCTATTCTCCATAGACCCCAATTGGAATCCTATAACCACCGGATCGCGAATCCTATTCTTTCCTAGAAATTCTGTCCGGAATCCCTCCGGTACCTCCATCCTCCAGCACTAATTATAACCCCCTCCCCCCGTATTGTGTGTAAAGCCTGTCGCACCAAAAATAAAAGACCCCTGCTCCATTTAAGGCACCAACAAACGCTGTATTGCATGCTATATTATCCACAAATGTTTTTTAGGGAGATCCTGATCCGCTGAACTCGCAGTTTCGAATAACTAACGTATGACGACATTAATTCACAACCAATAACTTATTTGTCTGCAGGAGATGGTTCTGAACCTATATGCCAGCCATTCTATTTTGGATCCACGACCAATGGTGCAAAAGTCGTTTCTCAATTACCAGAACTACTCGCTGCTACCAACTTTGCATCAGAGTACCACATTTTTGTCTTTTCCCCTGCTAAACTAAACTATGTCTTGTAGGAGTGACTGATGCTAAGTTGAAGTTGGAAAAGTGTCAGGTGCACAACTTGCTGGAGATTGAAGCCTACCACAACTTGGAGAAACAGATTGAATCCCTCAAGCAGTCCATCAGGGTTCGTGTGTTGGAGACAAAACTGGTGGTTCCCTTCTTCCAGCCTGGCAGGATGTTGAAGGTTCTCTACCACCATTGTTATGTCTAATCAATTTTTGTAGATCAGATGGAAGGACGTGGACTTTGGGTGGGGAGTGTTAGTGGACTACATGAAAAAACCTAACCCTATCAACCGTCTCACCGGCAAAATGGTCTATATAGTGGAGGTGGCCGTGCGATTGTCTCTGGACTCCGTGCAGTATGTCAGGACCAATGTTTCTAAGGTAATCCAAAATTACAGACTTTTATAAGCAGCCGGCTTTTTCATGAAATTGGGGTCGAGAAGCAGGAAAAAGAAGTTATTTCCTGCTCCTGACATGTCCGCCTGAGGGAATTCTATACTCAACTTTCTATACTCAAATTCAATCACAGATTCGACCCTTGCCTGCGGGAGAGACGGGTATTGTGGAAGTAGTGCCATTTTCTTTTGACTGCATAACTGCAGTCAGCACTATTCGCCTCAAAATACCGGACCAACTGTACACTTCCACTGCTAGAAAACATCTCGGCAATGCCATTCAGGTAATCCCATTCCGCTTAACACATTTCTACATTAAGTTTTTAAGGAAACCTACAAGCGCATGACTGACGAAATCCCTGAGCTAGACCCCATTGCTCATATGAAAATAGCGGACGAAGATTTGAAGCGAGATATGGCTCAGTTGAGCAGGTTGGAACAGCAGTACAAACATCACAAAATCAAAAGCCGACCCGATTTTGATGATATTTATGATAGCTATAAGGAGAAGGTTAGTTTTTTCAGCTACCAACGCCCTGTGGTCTGGCTAAGCAGAGCTAAACCTCAGGGGTGGCAAGCAAAATTCGTGTTTTGGACATTACACACCAAACGAATTTCCACTCTTCTGGATTATACTTTATAAATTTGACGGGATAAATGACTGCTCGGACATGGGATTACAATTTGAGCCTTTAAAAAGTTTAGCTGAAACTGGAGGAGGAGCTCAAAGAAGCCATTCAAAACTTTAAGAAAACCAAAAAGTTGGAGTTGGAGGAGCAGTTGGAGTGCAGGAAGGTAGTGCTGAAGTCGCTGGATTATGTAGACAGCAAGGACCAACTCACCCCCAAGGTAGATTAAAATCTTGGACTTTTCCTTCAATTCTTTTATAATAACTTGTTTAGGGCAAAATCGCGTGCCAAATCAAGTCTGGAGATGCTCTCCTTTTGACGGAACTGCTTTGCTCACTAGGAAAAATTGTGCGTGATCCGGCTATGGATAGAATTTACGTAAAGGTTTAAATTTAGCCAGTTTTCAATGACCTGAGACCAGAGTGCTGGGCAGCCCTGCTGTCCTGTTGTGTGTGTGGCGAAGGGGGTCCGGTTCCCAAGATGAATACTGAGTTGGAAACGTGCTACACAAATTTCAAGGTGATCAGCCTTATTTTTAGAAATTGGTAGTAAATTAGTAATTGGAAATCTGACTTTAGGTAAGGCATACCACACACTGACTGACACTTGGTCATAGACAGTTGGCCATGAATAGTTAATCATGGACAGTTGGATATGGACAGTTGGATATGGACAGTTGGCCATGAATAGTTAATCATGAACAGTTGGATATGGACAGTTGGCCATGAATAGTCAATCATGGACAGTTGGATATGGACAGTTGGCCATGAATAGTTAATCATGAACAGTTGGATATGGACAGTTGGCCTTTAGTCGTTGTTTTTTTCAGGCGTTTGCCAACAAATTGGGCAAATACATGGCTGAAAAGAACATTGCAATCCACGTAGAAAAGTACGTGGATTCATTCAGTGCTCAGATGATGGAAATTGTTTACAGCTGGTGTTCTGGCGCTACTACCACACAAATTGTCACTAATACACCCATTTTTGAAGGTGGACCGCAATTAAACCACCTTTTTTCGTAAAGAACCCCTTTTTACAGGCACTATCATCAACTGCATACGACGTTTGGGGCAGCTTGTGTGCGAGTTGACCAACGCCATCAATCTTGACAGCTCTCCTCCCAACTGCAAATTACTAGAGAGGCATCTTAAAGTGATTGAGAAATCACTTAAGGTTGGTTAAGAAACGTATTTAGATTACGCATTCCTCAAAATATCAAACTTTTGGGAAGAAAAAAAGAATTATGGTCACAATAATTAAAATAGTTGCAACCAAGCATATATTGATGGTCAACTATCGTTTTACCGGTTGTTTCGCGTGTTTGATCGCCTGCAACTTGTATACCGTGGAGTAGGACTTCACAAATAAATTATTGTGATCACAATAATTAAGGCTCACATTGAATTCCCATCTACAAAAGTTTGAGGGGTACGTAATCTAAGGATCAACCCTTCTCTACGGTTCTGTTGAAATTAAAAGCAGGTTAATATATGTTGCTAATTTTCAGCGGCAGATAGCCTTTGCTCCCTCTCTATATCTGTAATACTTCTTCACGATTTGTACAAAGTTTTGAAGGAAACAAGAACAAAATAATTCTAAATATTGATCTCTTTCCACTCGAGTTGTTGAGTTTGTATATTTTATAATAAAAATGCTATAGATGAATGTTTTTGTTGAGCAAATCAAGAATGTAAAATGCGACATTTGGTGAGAAGGCAATTTGGTAAGAACTTTTTTGCTAAGGCGCCATTATCCTAATATAGTGTTTGGACTGTGTCCGTCACGCTTTTTGAATTGGCGCCAAAACAAATTTTTGCTTTTGAAGACCGTTTTGTCCTATTTTTTGTATGGGACATGGTTTTCCATCTCACAAAAGGTACAACTACATTTCAAGGGCTATCGAATGAGCATAAACTTTCCTGTGAGAAAGTGAGTCTAAGTGGTCGAAGTGCTGTGCACAAGCCGACAGATTGGAATTTCAAAAATCAGCTTTTTCCTTTTAAAGACCATTATGTCCTATTTTTTGTATAGGACATGGTTTTACGATCTCAAAAGGCACAACTACATTTCAAGGGCTATCAAATTAGCATAAACTTTCCAATAAGAAAATGAGCCTAAGTGGTCGAAGTGCTATCCACAAGCCGATTAATTGGAACTAGCTGCATTCGCGCCTCTGGCGTCTTTTTAGTGATTGGGTTTCCAATTTTTTGAAAGAATTTGGTTATGTCTGAGTTTGGTTTTATTGCTTGGATTTTACCTAAGGATCCTAGAAAAATATTCTAGAATTTTTCAAATCTTTATATGGTATTTGGGTCGTGTCCGTGTGTGTGTGTCTGTCCACTTTTGAGTTTGATATGATCCCGTGATCATTTTGGGCCAAGTTTTTTTTATATTTTAAAGCTCACTCCGATTAAGGTCGCGTAACGGAGCCCGATTTTGGACATTTTTTGGGGTGTTTTTTAATTTTGATGGTGTTTTTTAGCAATTTGAGCTTACAATTAATTTTTGGCGAAAAACTTAATGTTGTGCGCCAAGA
>BBSZ01010005.1:0-11397 GCA_000981365.1 Subanguina moxae
AATGTGTTTGTGGCATTGTGTTTTTGACCTATGTTTTGCTGATGTCTTCTGGGCATGTTATATACCAAAATTTAGCTTAGATTCTAGGCTACGTTTTGGTACATAACATGCCCAGAAGACACCAGCAAAACATAGGTCAAAAACACAATGCCACAAACACATTTTTTTGAATTAGGGGTGCCAGTTTAACGAGGTTCGACTGTATACTAAATCAGACCAACTAAGCTAATATGAATTAAAAAAAACACCATTACAAATCATTTTCAAAAAAATTATTAGAAATTCCCACGCACTTATAGGAGATTGTATAATATACCGATTGGTTGTTCTGCGAAAGAAAATGGTAAAAAAGATTCAAAAAAATTGAAAAGCTTTTGGCTAATGTTAATTATGGATAAATGACATTCTACTTAAATACCAATGAAGCATAATAAAATTAATGGAAATACAGATTAAAATTATTTGACCTTGCGTATTAACAGTAAAATTGAGAGTATTGATTAAAAAAATTAAAATTTCATTGATAAGAAATACAGAAAAGGAAGGGGAAGTGAGAGAAAAAAAAGACACTCTATTATCTAAACAAAAAATGTGCTCTGCAAACAAGTTCTTCTAGCTCTCTGCTAGTTTTGCCGGCAGAACCAACTAAATAATTCTCTGTCTGCCACACTCCCTACCCATCTGTCTACAATTCTTTTACTATTGTCACCAACTGATCAGAAACAAAAAGAAAGAAATAGATTGATGGGGCAGCAGGAGGAGGGAAAGAGAGCCATCCAGTTGGTGAGAACGCAAATACGTCAACATACACTGCTACTCAATGCAATGACATGCAGAAGTAAAAAGAGCAAAAGAGACAGGTAAATGAAACTGCTTTAGCCAAAATTTCTTTACATGTCTAAAAATGACTATTTTAAACTTAAGAGAATAATAAGAAATAATTGCCAATGCAAAAAGCCCGAAGCACACATATTTTTAAATTTATTTTTACTTAACATATTTCTTATAATATTGAAAAGAAAACAGTTGTCTTTTACGCACTGTCTAAATCTCGTTGCAAAAAGGGGATAAAGGAAGAGAGGGTAATAGACAGTGGTGCTCCAACAACAACAATCAAACAGATTACGCCAGCAAAAGAGAGTCTCGCTACCCCTGTGTGTGCGTGTAATGCGTGGGGACACTGGACAAGGCTGCTGCTGCTGCCAAGAGTACACTCATTCCTCTGCACAGGCATACACATGGTGCAGCACCAGCAGTGCTCCAACAAACATTACTCATCCGCTCTCGCCACTGGTCGAGACCCAGGAAAGTCTATTAAAGAAGTGGCAGAGAAAAAAGCAGAGCTGGATGATGACTCATCAACGCGCAAAAAAATACATTTCTCTCTTCTTGTGGCTGAAGAGTTGCTTAAATGTGGATGATTCTATGCTGTTTTTGGTTGATAAGCAACATCAGCTGGAAAAAGAAGCATCATAGAAGCAAAAAAAATGCCGTCAGTTGGCTTTTCTATGCATTCTTTATTATTCCGCGGTATTTTTAAACATGAAACACACTTGAAATACAATTTTAAATGACTCTGAAATTTTTCACGCTTTTTATATAAAAACCTTATAAGCGGCTATAACTTAAAAATAATACAACCAGACATAAAAATCAATAAGTAGACAAAATTATCACGATCATATGTTTTAGCGTTCGATTTAATCGAGAGGAGGCTTGACCATTTCTTCGAAGACTGAAAAAAAAGCTTCTCATTCGCAAAATTACACCCAACGCATAAAACAATATCATTGGTGCTCTTGAGCGCTTTTTTAGCATATCTTTTGAATGACTATGTTGCCTTGTGGCTGCCTTATTTTCTTTTTTGACAAAACTCATTGAAAGGAGCAGCAACCAGCTAAGTGAACTAAGTGAATGAGAGTCTAAGCTTTGGACATTCAAACTGATCAAAAGAAGACAGCTGTCATTAAAGTTCTGGCGCCAATTTTCTTTAGCTTGGAGATAATGCTCAGAGAAATCGATTTATTGTCTCTTTTTGCTTAGTTTTTCAACTCTTCAACTATTTATATAAATCTGAAAAGTTGTGTTCTATCTTTGCCTTTTACTTTTAGGTTAGAAAACATGTTTTTAAGCTTTTCAATGTTTGCTTTTTTGCAATGTTCGAAAATGAGTATGTTAAATATAGGCTATATGTCTCCAATATAAAATATGCGCATACGGTTGTGGGTATGCTTCTTTGACAAAATTAAAGAAATTTCCTGAGTACTTTCTAATCCTAAAGTTGATTTTTTTTTATTATTAAATGAATTTATTTATGAAATTGTTAAAAACAGCTATTTGTGGATTTAGTAGGCTATTTTAGGTCATTTTTACCATGTTGTTTTCTTAAAATTACTAAAAAGTTTAAAAAAATAAAATAAAGTATAAAAATGGGATTGGTCATTAATGTGGCTAGCAAACATCTTTTCAAAAAAATTCTTTTGATTAAAAATTGACTTTTTGTCTTAAGAAACCAAGGTAATTCATTGACCATACTCTGACTTGGTCTTCTTGGTGATAGTCTTAACAAAGACTATAAGATATACTGAATTTCACCGGCCACGGACAAAATAACGCCGCGCCGAAACATCGCCGCGGATAAAACACTGCCAACCATAACATCGCCGGCCATAACATCGCTGGACATAACATCGCCGGAACAAAACATCGCCAAATGTCTTTAAAGTATTGTGTATTGGGAAATCAACAAAAAGGTTTTTTGAGTCCACTTTTTTTATTTTACAGACAATAACCTGCTAAAAGACTAAGAATAGATGCAGTCAGTAAAAATAACATGAATAATATAACAATAATAATAATAATATCAACAAAATATTTTCAAAAGAGAAAAGCCTTCTCTAACCATTGCTCTTTCTTCTCAAACCCAGCACTTTGAGCTTGTTCGATTTGTATATATTCTTTGCATTCCAGCTCACTCACCCAAAAAAACTTTTTGTTGATTCCCCAATACACAATACTTTAAGGACATTTGGCGATGTTTTGTCCCGGCGATGTTATGTCCAGCGATGTTATGGCCGGCGATGTTTTATCTGCGGCGATGTTTAGCGCGGCGATGTTTCGGCGCAGCATTATTTTGTCACGTGCCGGAATTTCACATATTTTTTCTAATTTTCGTCTACGCTTCCATGGCTGCCACTGAAAGGGATGCAGATGTGATGATGATGATCACGCTTCCCAGAGCCCAGCCTCCAGAAGAAGAAGTATTTCATAAAACAAACATTTTTCACCAAAATAACCCTAATTTAGGAAGAAGAGGAGGAGGATGAGACGGAAGCTCAGCTAAAAGCCAAGGAGAAATGCTCCAACACACGTAAATCCCTAGAAGCACTGTTTGCTGCAGCAGAAGAGGAGTTCAATTTGATGGACTCACCAGTAGACACTGCCGTCAAAACACTCAAGTAAAAATGCAATGTTCACCATACTTTATATTGTTAAAAAACTGATTTGTAGAACGGGAAGAGAAATTCAAAAACTTGCTGTTATCCGTAACTTCGGAGATTTATTGGACTCTGCAGAAACTAGAGACGAAGCCATTTGCAGGATATTGCCTGTTATTCAGGTTCCTTTTAGGAAACCATAAAAAAGATCGAAAGAAAGAACTATCTCTCAAAAAAAACCACTGCTAAGTATCTCTTTTGGTTTCAACTAAATAATAACTAACAAAATGGTCATTTTCGTACTTATTTTTGTCGTTTCAGGAAACTTTGGCACAGGAACCATCTAGTCTAGATGTGCACTGCGAATCAGCAGTTGTCTTCAAAAACATTATCAAAGACAAAAAGTATGCTCAATGGAACAGGTTTTTGTTTTTCTGTTTAAATAAATTTAATATCCATTTAAATCCATTTTAGTGATTTGCCGGAAAAATTGCTCACCTATATTTTGCAGAATGTGGAAAACCAAAAAGAAAATGGTAGATAGTTTTATGGTACAAAAATTCGGCATACCTTGTTTTTTTTAAATACGCGGATGTTGGTACTAGTCTGCTTAGATAACTTTGTTAAAATGCAGTTTGTATAGCACTGGAATAATTAACTTTAATCTTTTTAATCGAATGTAAAATAACTAACGTCCGAATACTCCACCCTCACTTCCCATCTGTTTGCATTCACTTTGGAGACACCAAATATGGCTGTACACAAGGCGCTGGAAATGTACTGAAAATCAAAGTAGATATTTTGTTTTAGTGACAGCGGCGGCCTGGCTGGAAAGCTTAGTAAGATTACAAACTTTTTTCCCTGACATAAGAAATTGACAATAGGTGGATGTGGCAGACTCAATTCCTGTGCAAGCAGTCATCGAATTGGTATCTTTTTTATGTTCCAAATATACTTTTTACAACAAAGAATTATGCTGTAAGGAAAGCTCATATGGATTTTAACCTTTCAGCATTTACCTTGTAGGAAAGATGAAGCTGATTTTGGCATATTAGAAAAAAGAACACTTGGTATCCCCACCGGTTTCTATCCTATATGTACCTTCCCATATTCAAAGAAAAAACAAAGAAAAATTTCCCAAAGTAAAATAAAAAATTGATGTTTGAATAGTTTAGTGGGACCATACCCAAGGGATTAATTGAAGAGAAATCACGCATAAGAATTGCCCATTGCTCGTTCTCTGTTATTTTGGCTTATAAATAATAGTCCTTAGGTTCTACCCAATTTTTGAAACGTTCGTTTTTGAAAAAGTATCTAACAAGAGTGGACTTTTACTTGCATATTTTTTCTAAAAACGTTTTTAGATAGTACCTTTGGCAGTCAGTCAAGCTGAACCTGCGAGACGCGTTCAGCGTCGGGTGATCTCGGCTCGACTACTGGAAAAGCTGGCCACTATTATCCCAACAGAATTGTTAGTAAAAAAACTTCAAAAAACTTGTTTTTTTGTTGGCCTTTATTTTATTCTTTTGTATTAAAAAAAGAGTTCCAGAGGGGAATTTGTGGTCTCTAGAGTGAGTCACTATTTTTCGCAAGTTACTCACAAAATATATCTCAATACTTTAAAAGTCTAAATCTATTGGAGCTTTCGGTCATTGTTATAAATTTCCTTGACGCAAATTCCACTTGCTTTAGATTTGTGAAATATTGGCGGATACTTTATGAGTAACTTACAGTTAGTAACAACTCATTCAAGAGCTAGGAAAGTTCCCTTTAGGCTCTCCTATACAGTCAAACCTCGATATAACGAACCCCCGATATAACGAAACCCTCGATATAACGAACATTTTGCTTGGTCCTCAAGGGTTTGTTACGCAGTCAAATCTTGATATAACAGACCCCCGATATAACGAAACCCTCGATATAACGAACATTTTAGCTGGTCCCCAGGGGTTCGTTATATCAAGGTTTGACTGTACTTCGGCGCAATACATTATGCGAAAAAAATTTAACATGGTTTACAAATCAACAATATTTATTCTAGTTTCTAGACATCTTGTACTCAAAACGATCAGCAGAATCTAGCGAACATTTTGGTAACAAGAGCTCTAAAAGATACTTTTGAAAAGCTTGCAATTTAGGCTATTTTACGTTTGTTTCGAGACTTTTTCAGGCAAAACACACGGAACAAACGTAAGATAGCCTAAATTGCAAGCTTTTCAAAAGTATTTTTAAGAGCTCTTGTTACCAAAATGTTTGCCAGATTCTGTTGATCATTTTGAGTACAAGATGTCTAAAAACTAGAATAAAAATTGTTGATTTTAAACCATCTTAAATTTGTTTCGCGTAATGTGTTTTACTGAAGTATAAAGGAGGCTTTTTTAAAACTTTTTTAATCCATAAAACCATGATATAAATGCTCAACAAATTCTCGGTATAAAAAGTAGTTTATCGAAAAATAAAAAGCTAATTTAAGTGTTCGCAGAGATGTAGCGCCATGTGCCCAAACGTTGTGCCAAGACCCCAGCGCTGCCGTACGAACAACCATTGCCCAGCGACTATCTACTATTGCTCAGTCTTTGAAGTGAGCAAATTAAAGAGTCATTTAATAAATTTATCAAGCATATTTTGTGTTTCAAAGAATCTCTTGAAATTATTACATGAAAATCTTGCATTTTAATCATAATTTGCATAATTTTTGAGAAAAATATGCTATTTAAAATTTGCTTCAGCAACTCAGCAGAGTGTGTGACTCTATTGTTGCCCTGCTTAATAGAATTGTGCAAAGATGAAGACTCTGGGGTGCGAGAAGCTATTCTCAACACTATTGCTGTTTGTCTGCCTTACTTCACAAAAGGTTCTTTTGTCTATTTTCCAACCTCGAAACCTGCAGCAATTTTAGAAAGCCGAAAGACTGTTGTAATGCCTTTGCTAAGGAAGTGCACGGAACAAGCCTTGGTCCTTAGAGATGCCTCTCTACCTGTGGTGGCTCGTCAACTGGGACCTTGGCTGGAGTCTCTGAGAGATGTTCTCTCTAGCGCGGAACAGAAGTGGTTCCTGGACACCTATTGCCGACTGGTGGATCTGACTAATAAAGATGTATCTAATGGCAGTACCACCACTGCTAATAGTTTTGCAAGTAGTAATGCTGGTTTGAGCAACAGTATGACCACTTCAAACCTGTCAGAAAAAGCTTTCGGAAGTCCTTCTATCCTCCACACTTCTTGTCGCAGAATGTGTGCCTACAATTTCCCGGTTTGTTCTGAGTTTTTTGTAATTTTCTACAATTTATGCGTTTTTAATAGAAAACTATTTTTACTGATGGAAAATAATAATTTTCAGTGCTTTGCAATGGTGTATGCTCAAGAGCATTTCAACGACCGTCTTCTACCGATTCTTGAACGCTTTTGCAAAGACGGTGATGATGAGGTTGTTCACTTCTATTTTTAAACGAAAGCCAAATGGTCCACAAAAGCTGGACTGCAAGAAAATCAATATCAAAAACATATTTTTTTAACTAAGAGGCTCGTTTGAAGGTTAGAAGCACTATAGCTTCTGGCTTCCACGAAATTGTCCAGCTTCGTCGCCAGTCTGAGCAACAGTCTCTGCTGACTCCCTTTGTGGAGTTGATGTGCAGTGGGACAGCGGAAGTGGTCCAACATCTTACTGGCAACATGCACAAAACATTGGTTGCCCTTTACAAAGGAGTTAAAGCTGGTTGTGAGAGTGAAAAAGAAAAAAAAGAAGTACAAAGAAAAGTATATCATTTTTTTTTTTGACATCCCCATTGACCTCGTATGAAATTTATGCAATTGCAGTCAAAGGAAAACTTCGGAGCCAGTTTTTTGAATAGTCAGAAGAATAATGGCACTCCAATCACCAGAGTTCAATTGAGCAGGATCTTAATTGGTTGCAATCGATTGATACGTAGTACAGGGGCCTGGCGTAGTCATGAAGCCTATTTAAACAATTTGGCTGTAATCAGGCACTTGATTCCTGTCAATGACCTATTGCTTAGTTTTGTGCCCATGTTCCAGCAGGAAGTGCTAACTGCGGTTGGTTGTTTCAATGTGCTTTTTTCATTCATTTTTTTCCATTTTTACGCTTATGGCAGAGCTTCAAATAGCCCTTATTAATAATATTTCCCCTTATTTTAGTGCCAAAATGTCGTAAAAATATCAAAGTCACACCTTCCTAGGGTTGAAATGTATTTTGATTTTTAAAAGTTTTCACTTGAAGCTCTGCTTTGTGACAACCCCACGATTTCAAAAAAAAAAAGCTTTCCATTTTAGAGAGCTCTCCCATGTAGAATAGCTGCAGCACAAACCCTCTTGTTAATCATGCGCCAATTTCCGATGGCAAAAGACCGCAATTTAGTCATCAATTTCTTCACAATTAGTTAGCTCTTCTTTTTATTATTCATTTAAAAATTGAATCTTTAGCAATTGCTCAACACGAGAGCTGTTTTCGACGCCGAATTTTGTTGGATGTTGTTCCAATCATTCTCGAGCACTTTAGTCGAGAATTTTTCATCAAACACTTTCTGTCCCACATTCTAAAACTTTCTGGAGATAAAGTTTCCAACATAAGGTTTGTCAATATCATGCTCTTCTACTAGCCATAATTACTTATAGACTGCAGCTTTGCCGTGTGTTAACAAAAATCAAACAGTTTTTAACATTTCCCAGTGACGATGAAGAATTATCCAGTTTGGAAAAAGTTATTAGAGATCTACTCATCTCTGAACAAAATTCCAATACCAGGCAACTCATCCAAAAGGTTTTTTACCAACTTTTTTCTACACAAAAGTCAACCAATTTAGTTTGCATGTGAACTGTCCAGAGCAGAAACAAGCCCTAAAGAAAACAGAGCCAATCAAACAAAAATGGCTGAGGAAAACATGTTGTGGACCGAAAAAGAGCCGCAAGTAGAGAATAAGTTGACTGACAGCTCTTCCAGTGACTTGCATATAGACACCAAGCCAAAAAAACACTCATTGAGGAGATCAGCCACCACCAATCTTGTGGAGAAGCCACCACTCAGGTAGCTTGATGAACTAAATATTTTATTAAGGTGTATTTGTGTGTTCAGTGCTCAAGCAGCTAGTCTTTCTGCTTCAGTGCTAACGTCCACTTCCAATTCTCCTTGGAGAACATACCGTCCTGCTCCACCCAGAATAGCTATTGTCAGGCCCCAACCTCAAATAACAATAACTCAGCGCTCGCCAAGTCCTATGCCTAGTACTGCAAAAGCATCTAATGGTTCTATTTCTGACAATGATGAAAAGAGGTCTAAACTACCTTTGTCTACAGGTAATTATGAAACTCCATGCAATCATCAAATTGTTTCAAATGTTATTTTTTCAAGCGAGATACCGGTCGAACAGCATCACACCCTCTTCCAGCTTACTTTCCAAAAATTCAGATACCAATAGCTCGAGGTTTGATCCCTCCTTGCAGAAATATAGGCCAAGACAGTCTGGTAAGTAGCACCAAATTTTTTGAACCAGAGATGGTCAAGCTGATCTTTTAAACTTTTAAATTTGTCAAAACTTTGCGTCCAACTTCTAACTTCATCTTTCAAGCTACACCCTCTTCCCCAACAGCAAGCGGGAGTTCAAAGTCAAGCATAACTTCGTCTTCCTCTTTGTCTTTGGGTCTACGTCGTTCAGCCACCACATCTGGAGATGTGACAGGTAATGCACAAAATAGACGAATAATTGTCAGATGAAATGCTGAATTTAGACATGTCTCGATCTTCCAACGCCACAAGCTACTCTTGCATCAAAATTATTAGGCGTCCTTATGGGTTGATGAAGGTGCAGAGCACAAGTGCAGTGGAGAAAAAGCCATCCCAAATGTCTATACGAGTGGTTAGCATGAACTAATCTAATAATGCAGCAAAAATAATTGTTTTTTCACCTTTAAAGGCCTGTGTATATGAAAAGATTCTTTTATTGTTAAATTGCAATATACAATGATTTTGAATGCAAAATATTTGCAATTTCGACAAAAATAGAGCACGCTTTACAGAAGGAACAAATATAGCCGTTATCTGGGAAGTTTTCTTGGATAAATCTGTTTAGAACTCATTTTTCAGCAAAGAGTTTTCTACCAATTACTCCTTTTGAGTATTCTTTTGTCATTGAGTAATTCGTCCACTTGCTTCCAGTCCAAATGATAACAGCTTCTAAAGAAACAGCTTCCAAATGATAACAGCTTCTAAGAACACTAGGTGAGCTGTATTAATTTTTTGGAATTTTTAAATACAGGTTAGAAGGAATAAACGGACAGCACAAAACATGACGATGATTGTAAATAAGACCACATGTTTAAGGACTTAAAACAAAAAGACAAGAAGTGTGCCCACATGTCATCAAAACAAGTTGTAAGCTGCAAGCTAGTGGTTGGAGGGATGCCTGGCAGGATCACCCCGCCCTTTCAGCAACACAAAGCGCGTATTTTAGACAACTTCTTTTTATATTGTTTGCAGTTTCACCCACATCAGTTATTTGAGATAGATTTTATTTTGTGTATTTTATCCACCGCGGTCCTCATTCACCAAATCAATAGCCTTACCAATGCTGTTAGCTGCCAATAGTCACAGCTAAAAGCAACCACTGGTGATTTCATAGTAAAATCACTAAAATTCTTATATTAACATTCAGATTGATTCCAAGAGATCCTTTTCATTTTTGTCCAAGATTAAAGCTTTTTACCTTATACGCGAAATGGTAAGTCATCTCTTATTTGTTTTTTGATCCAAACAAGCAATAAGCTGCTCTTTGCAACATTGCTTTTGTAGTGTTCAAAGCACCATTCAATCTACGCTACCATAGATCAAAAAATAAAGACTCTACTGTATTGTACCCCCTCCCCCCTGCCAATGTAACTGCCACAAAATACGTCTACCATCCTCCCTGATATATTTTTGTGCTCTAAAAACGGTAAAGCGAGTCATTTTGGGCCGGTATTTTGCTGTTAAGGCGGTTTTTTCTGCAACCCATTTATGCTATTTTTTTGCCCTTTTACCATGTTTTTCTCATTAGACTATGGCAAAAAAAAGGCTGAAATGCTTTTATTTCTCCAGAATCTTGCTCAGATTCATCTCACAGGTAAGTCTGTGCACGCATCTCTTACTCTCAAACATTCTTTGCAAAGGCAACGGGGCTCGGGGATTTGGAATTGAGATACGCACACACCTGTAACTGAGAAAAAAATCACTCAAAAAGCAGCTCTGGATGCATGAAAACGGCATGCATGCCAGCTTTGAACAAAACCACATCTTTTCTATTGATGTAGTAATTTCAGAAAAATGAAGACTAACGCTCAAATCCGGCACAGTTTGTTGTTCATGTTTGACTGGGGTAAGAGTGTAGATGAAGCCTGCACAGCCGTTCAACAAGCCTATGGAGAGGAGGCAGTTAACAGAGCTACATGTCTTCGCTGGTTCCAAAGATTTCGGTCTGGGGACAAGAGCTTGCAAGACAAAGAAGTTAAGGAAAAAAAAGAGGATGGCCCAAAGATGTTAGTGGAGAGCATACCCAAAGATCGTCTCCATGGTTCCTCCAATGAAACTGTTGGTGCTTACTTCACAACATACATGTATTTTCCCCATTTGTAGGCGATCCCAAAGAAAGCAACCAACCCTCCAGCAATTATGCAAAACCACAAACAAATCCACCCCTTTCTTATTAGAAAATGGGAACACATTTTTACCACCTTTTTTGGTCAGTACTCTTTTTAGTATTAGTTTGTACTGAAAAGTTGTCATTTTTCAAATTTTCAAAATTTAGCTTAGTCTTCCCTGGTTTTACAACTAATCCTCAGCACAATTACCGTATTTTCTCTAATAGAAGGCCCCCCCCCCTAATTTGAAATCGTGTTTTTGGCATTGTGTTTTTGATCAACTTTTTCTAAACAAGTCTTAGGCAAATTACCACTCAAATTGTAGCTTATTGTTT
>BBSZ01010006.1:0-12507 GCA_000981365.1 Subanguina moxae
CACCAACATTGAGTCAACTGATGCTGCATTAGAAAGAGCAGATCCAGGGCTACACACTGCAAAAAAAAACTAGAAAAACTTGTTGTAAAACAGCCCATATAATCAATTTTAAGCATTTTGAGGGGATAAATGATTAATTTGAGGGGTGAAACTACATACAGCCATTTAAAAAAGCCCATGAAGCCAGAATGTTTTAAGACAAGTTTATTTGACATTTTGTTTGTGCCAACAGCCAGTCACAAATTGATTGTGCCTTTCTGTTTCAATGGTGCCCCAATTAATTCTCAATAGCGCTATTTGCTTCATCAAATAGAACGTGTATTTATGGTTGGACAAATTAATTCGTTGTGTTTTGCTGCAATAAAACTAGTCTCAAAGCCATATAAAGTATTGTTTCAGGTGTTGATTGGGTATTCTTCTATTGGTATAGTGACTGGTTGGATAACTTCCTAATTCCTTTTTTTTCTCCTTTAAAAAATGAGATCCACTGATCAGAGTTTGACCAGGAACTCAAGTAGAAAACAGAACAAAAAATGTGGCGATCTTACCAGTCTATTGTTCGTCTGGCTCTCTACCCTAATTTTAATTTCTGAGTCGGCAATGGCTATTCCTGTCAACTATTTGCAGTTTTATGTGGATGGTAAGGCTATTTTATATTATTTTCAAAGAAGTGCTTGTACCTCTAAAAGAGTTTCAAAATTTGGCCGACAATTTATAATTGAAATTTATGGGAAATGGTAAATTCGGCTGTACACCATAATTTACGCGAAAATTTGTTACGAGGTACATTTGTTAAGCGCTCACTTTGTTGCACCACAAAAATTTGCATGTATTCATTTACAGTACTCATTTTTAAAAGGATTCTCTACTCTTCGCTAAAAGAACCAGCCTAATTTTCTAAAATTCTAAAAATGATAATACTTTTTGGTCAACTAATACCGTATTTACTCTAATATAGTGGGCAGCCCTAAATTCAAAAAAGTGTGTTTGTGGCATTGTGTTTTTGACCTATGTTTTGCTAGTGTCTTCTGGACATATTATATAACAAATTGTAGCCTAGATTCTAAGCTAAATTTTGATATACAAGATGCCCAGAAGACACTAGCAGAGCATAGGTCAAAAACTCAATGCCACAAACACATTTTTTTGAATTTAGAGGTGCCCGCTTATTCGAGTAAACACGGTATCTTTTTTAATTATCAAGTATTTAATAGTTGTTTTTATTCTAGAGCCTCAGCCATCCCTTGTGAATAATCCGGAAGTGGGTGAAGTAAGAAAGATTTTATTGTCGAGGCCCCCCACGTTGATAATCTTTGATCCAAGCAACAATGGGGGGCTACGAAAAGTAGGCGAAATGGCCGAGGAAGAGTTGAGTACAGACAAAGAGGAGCAACAACCACAACAAATCATAAATGGATCCTCGTTTACAAAAAGAAGAATAAATTCGCCCCTGCAGACGGCTTTATTAGCAGACACCACTAGACTCAGCACTGATAGCAAATCTATTGCGAGACCTCAAAAACTGATGAGAATTGAAAGAAACTTCCACAGTAACCATGGTGCAGACGCTAAAATGTTTCAGATCAATACCGTCTCCGACCTTCCAATGTTTCGGTATGTTTGTTTAAAGGGACAGGAAACTTGCTTGTCACAGCACTTTCGAAATTTGAATTGCTGCGAGACCACTAAAGGCTTAGGATAGGTTTCCCCTCAGGCTTAGGACTAAAGGAAAACCTACTCTAAGCCTTTAGTGGTCCCGCGGGAATTTAAATTTCGAAAGTGCTGTGACAAGCAAGTTTCCTGCCCCTTTAAGTAGGGCTTCAAAAAATAATAAATAGAAATTTTTTGCAGATTCGGCTAGGAGAAAAGACTGCACTTATCTCATTAATTGCTTTTTACTTGTCATTTCTATTGTTCTCAACAATGATCTCACACCAATAAAGAAAAGATCTCTATTGTACAACTATTTTTGTCTCATATGCTATCAGGGAAGTGTGGGGTCAGTGAACCTAAAAAAGCAAGCACTGTATCCAGTTTACTGTATTGAGCCAGACATGGGAAAGCCGAATAGAGTAACTTAAAAATCAAAAGTGTGTTTCCTTCTTATACCTTTGACTCGTTTATATTTCTACTAAAGATGCTTTTAATGAATAACCGAAAGTTAATTTAGGAGTTTATTATACGCAAAATACGCGTAAATAATGATAAAAAATGTGTCTTGCAACAAGTGTATGAAATATTGCTGCGCAGGAGACGGGATCCCGTCGGAATCCCGTCTCCTGCACGAGCCATTTTCAATAACAAAAATACCGTCCCGAAATCCTGCCCGAAGACAAATGCACAACACCATTATGAAGGACAATTTTTTGAAAACCAAAGTCTAGAAATTATATACGAACATTTATGAAAGAGAATTAGTCAAGCATTTCTTTAAAGATCCCAACAGCCCCTAATTCTTCTTGGACCCTGCGAAGGTAGTCATCATCTGGATAACCATAGCTGGAGAATGTTTAAAGAATTAAATACTGAACTAAAAAAAACTTAAGAGCATTTTTACTTTGACGATCCTCCAACCATGCTAGTTTTGTGATGGATACCTGTAAAGCAAAAATTTGCAGAAAAAACTTTTTAATAAATGTATCTACCGTTCCAAACAACTACGTTTTTCTGGCCGGTAGTCACGGAATCTCCTGTAAATACAAAAATATCAAACCTAGCTTGATTTTAAAAATATAAAACACAAACCTATTGTAAAAATAAGTCGGTGCTCAAAAGCTAGTTGCAGCATTTTCAAAGTCACCCTCCCTTCAACATTATCTGGCAAATAAGCAACTCTTGACGTACCTAAAGAAAATCAACTAATATAAGATTTGGATTGCAAAAAAATAAAAAAGCACCACGAAATTTTACGCCAGGTCTAAGGTTTTTATCCTAAAGTAAAGTTTTTACAAAGCTACACGGACACAAAGCAAAACTATTTTAATCCAATTAATGTTTTTCAAAGAGCTTGACGAAAATCATTTGCAATCTATGTTAACTATGTCGTTGGTTTCAACTTTGACCCCACCAATATATGCCCATTCTCCCACATTGTTTTGAAATATTTTTTAGCACCTTGAAAAGGAGGAAAAGTATTTCTAAAGTAACAACAATAATTTGTCACGCTCTTTGGAAAAAACTCATTTTGATCAAAATACATAAAGACAATTGGCAAGAAGGCCTGCAAAAAAACATTCAAAAAGTGTCTCCACAGTTTCTAATATAAAACATGTAAAATCAAACTGATTGGACGCCTGACGGAACATTGTACGCTATTTCATACCATCCTCGAGCTAAAAACCCGTTTTTATTGTGCTAATGATATGTGAGAAAACAAAAGACTCGCCTTCAGGGTGTCCTGGAACAGTGCCTGCAATTTCACGAACTCTCATAGTCGCATTTGCTGGCTGATCACCTATTGCAGCAGAATACATAAAAATTTGAAATTGCGCATTGGTGACAAAAAAACAATGAGACATACCATCTCATACAGTTTGGACACTGCTTCTTCACTTTAAAAGCGCTCTAAATAATTAAAGCATCATAAAATTTTATGAAAAGTTTGAAATGCGAACCTCAATACAATCTTTATGAAACATGTGCTTGCAAACCGTCAAACGAACTACTTCTAAAACAATATACTAGAATACATTACAAGAAATAAAGAAACTAAAGAAGCGACAATTTATCCTTCAAAAGCCCTTATATAACTAGCTAAAAATTGTCGTGATTGCCATACCTTCAATGACTTTGGTTAATGATTCTGACACAAATGAGTCCTCCGATACAAGATCTCCCTAAAAGGTCACAGCATGTAACTGATGATTACTGTAACTGGCCAAACAATATGAATTTTAGACGTACTAAGCAAATAGAGCAAGGAAGTTGCGTAAACGAATTATTGCTGGGCGACTTTTCCATCTCAAGCTTGTATTTAACCAACTGCTCCTGAGAAATATTTTCAAAGTATTCGCTGTCATTGATTTCCACACGTGCACGTTTAGGTGGAGACACTTCAGTTGAAGAAGAAGACGAAGCAGTAGAAGCTAAAGAGCATAAATATTTAAAAAGCAAAATATTCCTTACTTGAAGAAGTGGAGGAAGAAGATAGAAGCAGTGAAGCAGAGCCACTTAATGAATCTGAAGAACTTGAAGAAGTTGAAGAAAGTACAGAATACGAGGATGTAGATGTAGAGGAGGAAGACAGATTTACAACAGAGGCATCCGACAACGATGGCAACAGAGTCCTAATTGCATTGGAAAACGCATTCATTCTACTGGGTGAAAGATCCATAAATTGAATCGTCTAAATAATCATGAAACACTCCAAAAATTCAAATGGCAGTAAAAACCTTGAGAGTGCCGAAGGTATGACACTCTTGGAGCGCTATCTTAATGAAATTTGCAACCTTAGTGCTTGATAAACCGTAGACACCTAAATTTTTGGTTTAAAGAGGCTGAAAAATAAGAGATTAGTTGAACCAGACCTGTGCCCAAAGCAGGGATTGCAAGGGAATCCAAACCTGCGTTGACAGCCTTGTCGAAAATTTGTAAATACACGTTTTGCATGGATTGGCGGTGACTGCTCTTCAGAGCGACCAGTATCACTTTTCTTACTTTTAATTTGCCGGCAGCATCCACATCAATTGCATCACCCGTTTGAGCATTTTTCGCAATGTTTAAGTTAGCCTGAAAAGGCACTAATATGGATTAAGGATGACTTCAAAAATGGAATCCACCACAAATTCCAATCCGCCAGCATTCCGAACTACTCTTCCAACTCCCACTGATAGACCGAATGTCGAGTTACAAGAAACAGCTATTCCTCCAAGAGTGCAGCTGATGATATCTCCCTAATAATAAAAAGCATATTTTTATTCAAACACTGATTCAAAGAGATATTACCACTACGCATTTTACTTGCACACCTTTGTACATGACATTGCACACCTCATTTACTGTCACTGGAGGATTTAAGCTAGCCATTGAACTAAAAAGTTTTTTTACGTAAATTACTTGATAATGTATGCAAAAGAGCAGACAAAAATAAGAATGAAATAATTCACTGATACAGTCAAACCTCGATTTAACGACATGCTTTTTGAAAGATAACTACATTTAAATCGGGGTTTACCTTTTTTGAGGGCAATAATGTTGGTTTATTGAAAACTGATTGGCAACTTTAGAATCTTTACAACTTCTTGCCTGAAAGACACTAATATCAACATTGGCAAAAAATGTTTAAAATTGTGGTAAAAGATGGGCGAGCCCGGCGGTGGGTCCAACTTATCATTAAATCGAGGACCAGTCGACTGTGCAACGGATTTCTGTGATCATGTGAGCAATACTATCGGCAAAAGCTTTATTGGTATCCTTTAATTGTTAACAACGTAAAATTCAAAAAAACAAACAACAATCGAAAAGTAAGAGAATCGCAACAATGACCGACGAAAAGGCACACTTCAAAAATATAGTCTTGCAATATCTAGAAAGGCTGGGGGAAACATGGCAAGAAGGAAGTGGTAAAATGTCGACTGACCACCATAGTTTTGTTAACTGCGGCCTACCGCATAAAAAAGCTCTGGTATACATACATGTTTTATGCATCCAGAGTCACTTTCGAGTGATTTATGTCTCAGCATCTCAATCCCAAGCCTCCAAGCACCCTACGCTCCCGGAGGGGGCTTGAAGGGCTAGAGATGCGCCAGTTTCGTTTTTGGCCAAGTTTTCCCTAGCCTATGGGAAGCGACATTTCAGAATTTTTCATTCTCAGTAATACGATCTGGGATCTCAAGTTGGGAGAGGGAACTGGCCCACCCTGTACAACTGTTTCGAAATTCGCCTTGATGACTTTTTTGATGATCCTTAGTATGGCAGTCATACTTCTGAAATCTTTAAACGCATTTTGCACGTCAATTTCACAGACTGTCCACATAATTCCACGCAGGGTGCCCATATCACTCTCTTCATAGGGGCAAACGTCCCTGTTTTGAAAATTTCGCTCTTTATGGTCCGTAGTAAATAAATAGGGCAGTGCCCCTGCCTTCCTACAGCTCGGCGTACGTATCATATACCCCAAGAGGTATGTAGCAGGGCCGCAGCCGTTTTCTAGGGGGTTTTTTTTTTGGTGTTCTGTTCATAAATTGAAAAAATAAAACCCGGCTGCAGCCCATATACGTGCCCCTGTCCTTAGTAAATGACTGGTGGCTGAGTTAACCCGAAAATGGTAGCATGTGTCTACTGCCCCATTCATTTACCACCAGAGGCCAATTTCGGACGGCCGACAACCATACTACTTATAAAATAAAAAATAATAATGTGAATTATTGAAATAATGTTGTTTTTGGCGTTTAAAATACATTCAAAAACCTTTTTTTGTCGCGCAACGAAACATTTTTATTCTGGTATTTGTTGCGCGAGAAATTTTCAGTGTTTTCATAATTGACACTCACGTCAGACTGACATCTAAAATGACACTACATTGACATTTGGTGTCAGTGTCAATGTCAGTGTGATGTCAGTTAGTCAGTGTCAGATGTCATGTCAATTATGAAAACACTGATTACCTTCCACTGTCAATGACTTTCCTTACATTTTCTACCCAATTGGCCATTTATATTCTCTACAGAATAGCAAAAATTTTTTTTAGTCAATTCTATTGTTCTTGATGAACGAATAAAAATGCTTTTGGTTAAACATTGTCGGGAAAATATTGGAAAACCTTGATATAAAGGACATTTTGGCTGGTCTCCAGGGGGTTCGTTGTATGGCAGTATTATTGTACAGTCGCCTCTCGATATAACGAACTCCTAAATTCAAAAAAAAAGTGTTTGTGGCATTGTGTTTTTGACCTATGTTTTGCTGGTGTCTTCTTTACATGTTATAATCTAAGCTACATTTTGGTGTATAACATGTCCAGAAGACACCAGCAGAACATAGGCCAAAAGAACAATTCCACAAACACATTTTTTTTAAATTTAGGGGTTCGTTATATCGAGAGGCGACTGTATAACTTATTTTGAGATGATTTTTTGTCTGTATACCGTAAAACAGCAAAGTTTGAAATTGAAAAGCTGTATCCTTCTAAACTATTACTACCCATATCTAAAAACTCAATCAATAATAAATTTCAAGGCGAAATAGTAAGACATACTCTTCAAATAAAACTTATTATGAAATAAAAAAAAGGAGAAATGTCTTTCAATTGGCATTGCTGACGAAGCTAAAGTTATTGGGCACTGCTGTTTCCGGATTGAACTAAAAAGATAATTTTACTACTTACTTTAAAGATTCGTACGAACTTTTGCCTCACCCGATGGTGCGGCAACACTGAGACTTTTCGTAGAAAAATTTTACCTTATAACCGCCTTGTTGCGCCACCTTTTTAGAATGATCAAGATTTTCTTGTTGGGTGCAAACAGTCAACAGCTTTTGGAGCTCCTCACTTTTCGTCTGATCCAAATCGGCAACCAAGGCGTTGAATAGTGGGGAATTATTTGTTTGCACTTCTGAAACCCACAGAAAATTTAATCACCATTTTCTAATGTTTTCCCAACCCTGGAAAATTCGTTTGAAGTCCAGGAAAACGTTGAGTCTCCCTTCTTCTGCGTCCACTAATGTGGTGTATGACTCCACTTCAGTTTCCTCAACAAAGTTGTGGTATTCTTCGGAGTCGTCGGAATCAGATTTGAACTCGTCGAATTCTTCGTGTTCTCCATCACCAACACTGTTCATATTGCCGTTACATTTTTTTCGCCCTTTTCTTTGGAGGGATTCCAAGTATCTAAACGTGAATGTGGTAAATTTTTTCAATAAAGTTCTATCCATGCGTCCTTCTTTTATATCTGTTCACTGATCTAGAGATTTTTAGTTAAAATAAGCGACATAAGAAACTGGGCGCCGGAAAAAACATCGCCAACTGGCCGTGAACCATTGATTCTGGCCATTCGACCACATGGGGCACATACCAACACATGAGCTTAAATTTTAATATATCTTCAAATTAATTACTCTAGAGTCCCTTCGTCTAAATCGTCGTCCGAGTCTTTGAGCTCATCGTTCATCCTATCATCATCTTCATCGTCCTCCGAACTCTCATCGGAATCAGAATCGGCACGATTTTCGGCCATAGCTTTGATGGATTTTTGGAGGCCGTCGAAGTGGTTCAAGCAGAAGTTCATGATCTGAATATATAAATTGGTTTGATCGATCAGGAATATTATTCGCTCACCAATTTATAATCATTCTGTCCTTCGGTTATAACATGACTTTGTTGTAAAGCCAGCAACCTGCACATAAAGTAGAGCACCATTTTTCTGTCATGAACACCTGAATATAAAAAATTAGAAAAAGGGCACAGTAATTCTTCTAAAAAGTACCATTGAAGTGCGCATTGTTGGCGAGGACAGCCCTCGTTAACCAATTAAAATCTACTGGAGGCTTCAAATGAGACAGTAAGTTGTGGAAATAGTCAATGTTGGTGGAATAGAGCACAGAAATGAACACCTAAAAAAGAAGGCGACATTTTGTATTTTTAGAAAGTGTTCCTTAAGATATTTAGAATGCAAGTAGTGCGATCATGCGGTATGCATAGCTCTACCCTTCATTCCACTCTTGAGGGTGAGCGCTTATTACAGGAAATATTCAAAGGATAGTCCTTTCTTCGCAAAATTTAATAAACTAACTACTAATAGCTGGGAACGTAGATCAGTTAAGCCCTGTCGTTCAGCTTCTTGAAGACAATTGAGTGAAAGTTGGAGAATTCCTGGCATGAAGTGTTCGGCCCGACCCTGACACTGAATAATGAACACTTCGAAGAGTTTGGCTGCGTGGACGTGGGCCTCTTCTCCCGCTTCTTTGTCTTGCAGAGTCTTTTCGCACATCTCCAACAACCATTGAGCTCTTGCTGGCACCGACAGGAAGGCTTCAGTGTCGATCGTCAAGAAATTGTGAATAGCTGGCATGCAGTCTGAAAATTAAATGTTTAGCGGATGTAGAAGTGTGAGCAATTAACTTACCAACAAAGAAACTAGTGCCTTCTTCAACAAATGCCTTGTAGATCAGCTCGTAGACATACCACATTCCTGGACTGATGCTTACGGAGATCAAAGTTTGTGTCAGCGAAATACTCTCGTCAAAATAATCTGCAAAAATACACTGAAAATTTTTTCATCCAGTCCCTGACCATGCCCATATTTTAAAAGGGAGATACTATCAAGTAAATTGCTGAAAGACACCAGATAAGGTGGCTACAAAAAACTTTTAAGCTATAGTGATTGATCTAAAATAACCCATTGATCCAACTAGAGATAGAAGCGAGACGAAATTTGGTCTCGGTTGGATCCAACCAAAATTCTCGCCCCAAAGTCTCTCCGGGTCGTTTCTGAAAATCACCGTCTAAAATGCTTGTTTTGTTGAAAGTCTCGTCTCAAAATTTCACTGGTATTTTTTCTCTCTCTAATCCAACTCACATCCCCGTAAAAATACGACTTACTGCTGCAATAATTTTCAAAGATAGAGACTATGCAACTACGAATCACTGGCTCTACCCTACTGATGATTTCTTTGTGATCTTCAATCAAACACAAAATTGTCTCCATTGTGGTCAATACGCCCATGATCGTAACTGAGTTGTCTTCACCCGGTGTTTCTTGGTCTTCTTCGTTGGTGCCTGCGAGTCGATTAAAGATGTTCACCTGCAAATTTTCTATTTCGACCACAAGAGGCAGTAAAAAAGCGACATACCAGTTCAACGGCAACCTCATAAGCTACAGGAATGACTTCCTCCTCAAAATTTTCAATGAGGCTGTCAACCACTGGACGAATTAAAAGTAAAATAGGTTTTTAACAAAAAAACTCTCCAACTCAACCTGGTGGTAATTCGTCAACCTGAGTTTTGGAGATTAACCTGAGCACTTCCATCAGAATGTCCTTTACATAGGGGCGAATCAACGGCAAAACTGAAATAAAATTTTGATTTTAGGAGAGCAAAAATGGTTAGATAAAAAGCACCTTTCTGCTCCTGATCATTGATCAAGGCTTGAATGGCAGTAGCAGCCTCGACTTTGACCGGCAATTCCTCGTCCACAATTTTTAAGCGTTGAACCAGTGCAGCAACCAGTTGAGAAAGGATTTTAGAATTTGAAAAGAGTGCGCCCGCTGTGCTCTTAGCAGCGTAGCAAGCCCTAGCGCGAACAAACCGACTTTCGTGAGAAATCCGTGGAATAACATGAGCATTTATCAAGTCTTGAACATCCTTCTTGCATTTCTAAAATAGCAATAAAAAGAATGAAAATTGATAAAGGCTAGGGTCGTAGAATCAGCATTGTCAATTCACATGTCTATTGACAAAAACCAGATCAATTGCAAAAAGTTCATTATAAATTTAGCAAATGGCCCTTGAAATTCAGCCCTCTATCTTCTTCTTATCATAGCTTTTTAACATTTATGACGGAAGAACACATTTGATACACTCAAGCCAGCTTTATTGAGACTAATCCAAATAACATCAATAACCAGGATGAGCTGACATTTCATAATCATCATGATCAGTTTTCTTCTTTCGTGTTTGATTCTTCTTCCGGCTCCAGCTCTTCAGCTTCGTAAACAGAGTCGAAGTATTCCGAATAATGCAGCAAGAAATTAAAGACAAAAACGGGTTTGCTAACCGTTTTGACCTTCAACCTAAACCCATTACATGACAATTAATTATGGGTCGAGCGATAGATGAACTAACCTAATTAGATACTTGATACGAATCGTGCGTCGAAGAGACCAAACTCGGCCCACTGCCGCATTTAACCTTGGGATATTAAATAGTAGCTGACCCATCTTCGAGAAAAACGTGTCTAAGAAGGTTTTCCATCATTTTAGCAAATCTATTGTGTCGACGGCATCCCAACTTCAAACTCCCAAACATAATGTTTCTTGTATTCCGAGAAATCTCTATTTTGGCCGGCCACTGTCATCTTTTCATTATCAACTGAAGCAACATAAAACTAACATAGCAGTTTCTTATCTCAATTGACAATTTCGATTGATATTTTACAACCCTAGTAAAAAAAGGAATAGTTAACAGAAAATTACTTTGTTCTTTATCAAAGTAGGAGCGAGAACGCTAATCATGTGCAGTGCTGAGTCCACTTCATGAGGCGAGCAGGTGGGAGAGAGATTTGAAAGCACAAATTGCAGAGTTGGTTGCAAAACACCCACACGACGAGACATTGCTTGGAGAAGTTGGGCAGCTGCTGCGGATGGATCGTGCAAGTCTAAATTTCTTTTTGTTATTAAAGAGATAAACTACAAAGGCTAAACAGTAAGTACCTAAAAAGCACTTACAACTAGTTTTTTGTGTTTTAGCACTTTAAACGTGTGTACAGCAAAGGTTTAGATGGTGGTCATTCATCTTAAAAAATGCTCACGAAAGACTTACGTTTTGATCCTGGGAGATCAAAGTAAACGAAGCCTGCAGGGCACCCTGACACCCACATATTATTGCATATTTGTATCACCTAAGACTTCAGCCTCGCGCCAGATTCTGCCGATTATTTTGAGTACAAAATTTCTAAAACCGCAACAAAAATTGTTGCTTTTTAAACATTCTAAGCTTTTTGCGTGACTTTTGTTTCCTTGGAGTATAAACGCCGCTTAAAATGCTGTACACAGTACTTAAAATGGTTTTTTAGGCACTTACCACTTGCTATACTCCGGCCACTAAACACATTTATAAACAAACCTTCAAAGCAGTCATACTTGCATCTCAAATAATCTTCTGGATCCTCGTCCCACATTTGCTCGTCTTCAGCTGAAAACAAAAAAAAATAGTGGTTATGAGATCCAAAGCTTACCAGAATGCATTAGAAGTCGGAATACGATGGATCTCAAAAGCTCCTAAAAGATAGTTGTTTGATCTGTTGCTTATAAAAATTAATCAAAACTTGCCTCAAAATGTGGCTTTACAATCAGCCAAATTTGAGCCTGACTAAGAGCCTCCGCCAAGTGAGAAACCGCAATATAGATGACCCGACTTGCCACAAATTTAGAGCTCACATAATGCGCCAACACATTTTTCAGGATAGAGTTAATGACTGGAACAGCAAATTCTTTGGAGTAATGTTCAGCGAATGGCGCATATATTTTTTCCACTTGACTCTTGGAACCGTATCTGAAAATATGATTCGCTTTCCAAAACTAATAGACACAAAAGTGTTCAAGAAAGTGGGGCGGGGCTAACATTCCCGTCCGCATCTCTTGAATTCACGTGTTCTTCAAGTATTGTACCAAATTTTTCCTAAGTTTTTCTAAAGATTTTTTTCAGGTTGCTCAGTTTTGGTATGGGTGTTGCAACACCCAATCTCATTTTCAGAAACCCACCCATCTAATCAAAACAAGCGTCTAACTCATGCATTCCTTTACAAGCTGTGATGTGTATTTTCAACTCTTTTTGCTCTCTACTTTGTAGGTTTTACT
>BBSZ01010009.1:0-15426 GCA_000981365.1 Subanguina moxae
TTAGATTTTTATCACAAAATATACTTAAAAACGGTTTTTAAACACTTTTAGAAAACTTTTTTTTTTTTTTTGGTGGGAGTGAAGTGCATGGCCAAATAGGTCTGAGAATTGGTGGGAGGGGGTGTAACTGAGTAGCGTCAAAAAAGTTAGAGTTGCAGACAGAATCCACCTGGTCATAGGTCAAGAATATTCCTTTGTCTAGAATATTCCGTCATATTCAGGAGGGTGGAGTAGGATTAAGACATATTCAGGTGGTATTCAGATTTCAAGCCAAACAGCAGCAGTAGAAGAATTGAATTTTTAAAGACTAGAAAGTTGAATTAGATTTTTGGAAAAAAAAAAATACGAAATTGAATTTTGCTTTGTCTAGAAGTTGCTTATTCTTTTTTCACATGTTCTACTACTAAGTAAAGAACAAATCTCATCAAAAGCAACTTATTTATTAAAAAGTCACTCTGTATAAAACAAAATTTGTGGAATCAGCTTACAAAACTGGGGGAACCGTTTGACTGCTCAAACTTTCACTATTTATGCTGGCAGCTGTGTCAGAAGGCCGACTATCTAATGAGGATGATTCGAGAGAAGACTTTGCCTTCTTTTTGGTTGCTGCTTCGGCTACAATCCTCTTCTTTCTGGGAGACATTGCTGGTGATGGCAGATAAAAGCGACTAGTAATAGATGTGGTTGCCACCAGCCTTCTATGCCCATTTTCAATGCTCGCTTTACCTTTTTTGACTGCTGCCGAAGAGGTGGGTGAGAGTAATGCAGTATTGTTGTCTTCTTCAAAGACCTCCTCACTAGCCAGGCTAACTTGGTGCTCCATGGCTGGATTGCTGCTGGTTGAGGGAACACTATTGCCGCTATGGCACACAGAACCGCTTGAGGATTCCGGCTTCTTCGGCCTGTGAAATCTTGTTGATTAAGAATTCTTTTTTAAAGATTGTTAGCTACCGTATTTCCTCCAATAAGCATCCCACGAGCTAAAACTCTATTTTGTTGGTAGCTCTTGGGCATATTATATACCAAAATGTAACTTAGGATTTAGCCTACGTTTCGGCATGTAACATGCCTTGAAACCACCAACAAAATACAGGCCACAACCATTTTTTTTAATTCAGGAGGGGAACGCTTATCAGAGGTAATACGGTGTATGTAAATTGTACCTAACACATTCTGCTGTCTCTGAAGCGGCACGATTTTTAGAGGAGCGAATAAAGCGGTGGAAGGAGGAGCGCAATGTGTTGGTGGCATACATAAAAGCAGTGCTACTATTGTTGCTGTCACTGCACAATGGATGAGGTAGTTCAGGAGAGGGAGATGGAGACTCACTTACTGTGCTCACTGTTCTGCACTTGTTTCTAAAGTTTGAAAGTTTCACAAAGATTGAAGACTGAGGCCTTTCACCACCGCTTTTTGAAAACCCCAAATAGGATATCTCTGATTGAGAAAAAATATTACTCAAACCTACCTAACAGGTCCCACATTTTTCTTCGCAGAGCAATTAGCAGCAGCGACAGTGGCTGTAGATCTAAAGCCACTATTCCTAGGCGAATTTAGGAGCCAATCACTGAAGCCGGCAGCCATATGAGTGGGAGAATTTTTTAGCCGACACTCCACCACAGCTATATCTTTGCACGTTTCATGCACAATTAGGCCACAGTCTTTGCATTTGAATCCTTGCCTTATAATACCCCACAAGAGCTTTTTGCAGTGGGCACACACTGCTGGTGTCAGGAAAGTGGCTTCACTAAAGTTATGTTTGAAGCCACGTCGGAACTCCGTCGACTGTTTGTTCAGGTTCAAAAAGTGGGCTTTCATCTCCGACTTAGATATCTGACCGTCACTGCAAACATTGCTTGTGTCAATGATTAGAATTAATATATTGTTGACATACCGATTTATGTCTATGGCTACAAAAGAGTCGAGGAAGGGAAAATTGCCAGCAATCTGCTCGAATTCACTGCTGGAGATGTAGGCATCTTTGTCATTGTCGTAGTGCTTGAAGACAGCCTCCACCATTGCACTGATGTGTTTGTTGATTGTCTCTGGGTCTGGAGCTGGCAACACTCCAGAAGCCCAATCTGCAAACACCACCGGCTTTTGCACTCCTGATTGGAACTGCGAAAAAAAAACATTTAATGATTAACTAAATAAGTGGCCAGTTTACATTGAGCAGAGTTCGAGGCTCTCTTTTCAGAGACAGGTCGTAGATGTCATTCTCATTGTAGCTGATATCGAAAGATACCTATAATAAAAAAATTGTTTTAATACTTGATTAGCTAAAAGACAATGCGGAGAAGCAAGCTTTAAGCAGCTTTGTCCGTAATGAGTTTTGGCGGTGGAAGATTTTATTTTGTAAATGACTGGGTAGTAACATAATTAATCGACCATCTTTATTGGTAAAGACGCCTGCGTGCAAAGAATGACAAAAATTTCATAATGAGTGGACATTCACTTGGTTTTGGTTGGTGCATGGATGAACACCTAAACTTATGGACTTTCCTCTCAAGACAAACTTCCAATGGTAATTTTAAAAAATTAAAAAAAAAACCATCTTCATCTCAAAATGTCGAAAAATTCATCTCAAAACATCTAACTTGCATTCTGCTCTCACTTGGATCCGCCTTGGTCAGCTTTGGTTAGTTTTTAAAGGAAATCCCTATGAAATATCTCATTTGTGTCTCTCACTTGTGTTCCTAACTGTTGTATATAGTATGCTGTAGTATTTAATCAAAAATGGTTGTTAAATGCCTCTATTTCAGTTAAAGTAATTACTTGACATCATGGAAGCGAACAATCAAATCTTGAAGATCTTGGAACACGTAGGTTAATCAAGCGAGTATTCATATTAGTCTATATTTTTTAGCATTCGGTTACATTCGAACTTCTGATTCAAAAGAATTTTACACTGGAATCTCAGTTCGAAAAGCTCAAGCAGAATTTTGACGAAAAGATCAAGTATAATTTTTCGGGCAACACTTACGCTATACCCCCAGCACTCGATTACACTATACCAAATGGCTTAAATGGCTTTTACCGAGACTTTTAGGCTTAGGTAGGCCAGCATAAATTAGCCAAGACCTTTAGGTTTAGGGTAGGCCAGCGTAGGTAAGAGTGCTGGGGGTATAGTGTTATTTAGCCTTTTTCGATAATTTTTTTATCTTTCTTTTTGAATCTTTAGGATCTTGGAAGATGGTAATAAAATGTTGGAGAAGGACAATGAGGAACTTCGTCGAGAAATCAAAAGCATAAAAATGACTGAAGTTAAGGATTTCGTTACAAAGGACGTGCAAACAGAAGTGCTTCCTGAAAACAGTGTTCCCCCCGTGGCTAGTAATACTTGTCCTTCTGGAGATATTGTCGCTGTAAACCTTTTTGAAAAAGTTGTGTATGCTACTCGTAAACCATTTTTAGGTAAGCAATGAAAAAGAACATGTGAAAGTGTCGCAGACGGCTGGAGGATTTGGAAAGTCTCGTGTATCTCGTGCGGTAAGTGCGGTTCGTTTTCAATGTCATCGTCTTCTCCAGTCTTGTTTCTTCAATGTTATTGTTGGGTTTTAGAGTTTGGCTAGTTTTCGTGTTCCTGCTCAGGCTTCGCATGCTGTTGGCATTTACAATGGACAGGTCGGCGTTCCTGTATTGCCAAGCACTCATCGAAAAACAGCTGGGCGTGGCTTTGGACCAAACTTTGGGCTGAATCAATCTCGTAATCGGGTTTTCGAACAATTTTACTGATATCCTCTGTCATTGCAAATCTCTTGCCTTTGTTCTTGAACTTTTGGAAACTTTTCGAATAAATTGTTATCCAACACACCCCCCCCCGGGATGCAACTGCCACAAAATACGTGTACTATTATTGGCATTATTGGAATATTATCAGCTATCGTAAGTGTGTTGCACACTCATAGTTTTTCGCATTTGATTTTTTAGGGTATGGACGAACTTAAACCTTAAGTGTGTTGATGAGGTCCATGTTTGGCTCGGCGAAATTGTGCACCTGTCTGTTGACGCCAAGGAAGTAAGACAGTAAAGTGGCCAGTTGGAAGAGCTTCTTCTCTGATATATTCCTCGTCTTGTCGAAGTCGAAACTGACGCCGTGCCAAGCGATCAAATCTTTCAAATGAATGCCCCTTAAAACACAGTATTCTTACTATGCATACTTTTTCACATCGCTTACATAATAGGTATTTTAAAGTGAGTCTTCACCTCCTGAATAGTCTTCCTATAAATAGCGAAATTGGTGGAATTGGAAAGCAATTGAGTCAAATTAGCTAATTCCTAAATTTCAAATGTTAAGGAGGCACATGGACTAAAACGACTTGCCTTTTTGACATCTTCCCCCAAGAGGGTATGTGTTTTCGTCAATCTGGAAATATTGCTGTGGGTGACCCCTCCAATAACCGCCATTAGGGTGTTGAAATTGCACTGCTTTCTCAAATTCTGAAAAACTTTTTTAAACGGTTATGTGAGGCTTGAAAATAACCTTTCCAACATTGACAAATTTAGTGATTATTTCCGCTCTTTCTTTCAGTCCGCTCTTACTCAAAATCATGCACTGCACCCAACAGGAAAGACTCTAAATTGGCATTTGGAAAAAAAGAATAGACTTTTTCTTATAGTCACATTGAAAACGGCAATTGAGCGCTCCAGAATAGGGGTCTGTGAGAGTTTGTTTGCTCTGACATACCTTTTGATCTCAGGGATCTGTAAGTTGTGTGCTTTTTTAATCGCTATTGGTCTTTGAGAAAATTACGGTAAACCTAACCGTTACTCGAGAGAGCACCCTGTAATCTATATGGCTCATTGCATTAGACAAGTCTTCAGGACTCCACTGGTCAAAAGACAGGGAGACATGCCTGCTCACCGGGTTCCTTACAGACACATTCCTCAGCCAGGCATATGATGGTCTAAAATCACCTGTAATTGCAGGAAAGAAATTAGACAAAATTTATACACAGCAGACAGATCCAAGTCATTGACAAGACCCTGTTCAATCCTGCCGTCATGCAACATCATTTTCTTTAGCCTGTCTACGAGAGCACATAGTTGGGGGTTGGCGTCAAAGTGCATGGGGAAGCGGCAAATCCAAAAGCTGACGGCACTGCAGATTTTGACGCCATAATCCTCCGGCTCTTCCTAAAATTGTGAAAATTGTATTACTATTGCTTCTTTGTAGTCTAGACTACAAAGAGGCCTAGAAGACGAGACTACAACTTTTTCACTTTAACGGTCAATTGTCATATGCAAGTCAAGTAAGCAATTATATTTTCTTGGTAACTCTTGTACATATTATATACCAAAATGTAGCTTAGAATCTAGTCTATGTTTTGGTATATAGCATGTCCAGAAGTCACCAAAGAGAAGATACCGTATTCTCTTAAATAGAGCGGCATGCCTCTCTATTTTTCAACATTAAGCATTATCCAGTCATTGTAGAGCTGTCGGACCTGACCTTTGTCTTAAACGAAACATACCAGCATCTATTTTTTAACCCTACTTCAAACTCTCTTTTTGATAGGTGCCGCTCTAATACAGAATGTCGCTCTATGAAAGAGAATACGGTAAATCAAAGACACAATGCCACAAACATATGTTTTGAATTTAAGAGGTGGAGCGCTTATTACAGAAAATACGACATTCAAAATAATTTTGAAATTACCTGATAGAGAGAGATAAATTGTGCCATGAGCTCTGTGTTCTCTAGCAAATACTCGCCAATCATGAACAGGCAGTGTGGAAGTTCGGACTTGGGCTCACCATGCTCGTCTTAATCAGTTGATTTTGATTAATTAATCCAAATATACTATTTGGCATGTGTCCGTCCGCCACGCTTATCTTTTTTCTTTGAAGAAAAAATTTTGCTTCTGGAGTCGTTTTGTCCAATTTTTTGTAAGAGACTTGGTTTTTTTGATCTCGTAAAAGGCACAACTACATAAATGTTTCGCGGAAGTATAGAGGAAGCTGTAAGAAACTTTTACTTTTATAGTTTTTTACAATCTTATAAAGGTTGCAAGGACACACACGAAGATGGAGGCTGCGGGGACGACACTCACGGACACGGAGTCCACGGCAAGCACAAACAAGAAAACCTCACTAAAGTAAGTACCCTATGTATGTAGCTTTTAAATCTCTAAAAAGCGAACAACTTTTATGGATTTATTATTAATTTTTGAACTTTTAGTCGTAATTGGCTTTGTCAAATAAAAAAGGGCGCAAACTAACCAAAAGAGTCGGAGCATCTTCTAACCAATGCGAAGACATTCAAGTCACTCTCATCCGCACTTGAGCAACTGGGGAAATTCATTGCCGAATCGGGGAGCCCGCAAATACAAAAACCTCTTCACATTTCAGTTGTCTATATAAATAACATATAAATCAATTCTTGAGAAAAAAAAAAACAATAAATAAGTTGTCTAAAAATTAATTTCGAAGCATAAACAAGAATTGGAAACAGATGGAATGGCAAGTGGATCAATCAATTAAATCAGATGGCTGCTGCGCAAACATGCAAATCGGGGTTAGGATGTAAAACGACTCAAACAACCACAGTGATCCTTTTATTTGCAGCACATAAAAAGGTGTGAAATTTGATCCGCTTAGTGATGCGGCAGCAACATAATCTTCACCCCCTACTACCAACAAGAGCACTGTCTGCGCCCTTAAAAATCCCATTGAACTCACTTTTACTGCACACAAACACATCCAATCGACAAAAAAGACTGCAAGTTTTCTGCGTGTACATGAATGTAATACTTTTTCCACAAAACAAGTCAAAACTTGCGAAAAATTCCAGTAGAAAGAGAGTAGGACTCTAGACTATTAAGCAAGATTGCAATGGAAAAGGGATCAAAAACAGACTCATACTTATTTTTATATTGGCTTTTTTTTATATTCCCCCCTTAAAGTACTCATTTATCCCCTCAAATTGCTTAAATTTGATTATCTCGGCTGTTTTACAACAAATTTTCTACTTTTTTTCTTCAGTGTGTAGCCCTGGATCTGTTCTTTCTAATGTAGCATCAGTTGACTCAACGTTGCTGAAAAAAGCAGGAGAAAAAGGTCTTTGAATGTAGCAAAAGATGATCCCGTAAAAGGCCTTTTTCATTAACTTCTTCCAGCAACATTGAGTCAGCTAATACTGCATTAGAAAGAACAGATCCAGGGCTACACACTGCAAAAAAAAATTAGAAAAACTTGCTGTAAAGCAGCTGAGATAATCAAGTCTAAGCAATTCGAGGGGATATATGAGTAATTTGAAGGAGGATTTCAATTTGAGCCTTTTTATATGTTTCATTTATTTATATTTCCTAAATCATCTTTTTTTTCAGTGTGTTACGGCCTAAAACACGAATAAAACAAGCTTTTAAGATTGGTAAGCCACCTTTTAGATTGGTAAGCCACCTTTTTGAAGAAAAAAAAAAGATGTCATCAAAAATCGAAAAGCTTATTACAGTCAGCCCTCGATTTAACGACTCCCCTGGCGGACTGACTCAAGGGGGTCGTTGAATGGAGGATTTTTGTAAAGACCAGTCAAATTTTCACTGAAGACAACATTTTTTTACAAACAACCAAGAAACGATTCATTGTTTTTGACACAATATCCATGGTAGCACAAATTGAGGAGTATTTGAAAGTTTGAAGAAATTTTTGATTTGGGATTGCCTTTCCTTCCTTTTTCGCTCCTTGATTATCCAATGAATTGCTATGTTGACAAGCTCGTTTTCCACATTTTCAATTCCCCGCTTTGATTTGAGCTTTTTTAGCCTCATTGTTTTCGTCAATGGCTTTCAGAATTAACTTCTTGTCACTAATAATGCCAACGATTGTAATTCTGGGAATGTTGAATTGCGGCTAAATTACACTATACCACCTGGCTCATGTCAAACGCCCAAAAACATCTTTTTTCAAGGTTTTAGCTTCAAAAACGCGTAGAAAAAGTGTTTTTAGGGCCCGACCGAGCATTTTTGAAAAAAAATTTGACCAAAAATTTGACCTTTTGCCTTGGGGGACCAAGGTAACTTAAAAAGGTACGTGGGTATCTTTGTAAGACCAAAAAAGGATAAGGCCTAAGCCTAAGCCATATAAGGCATTGCAGCCAAAATGCAACTCAAAAAAAGTTATATGGTAATTGGTGCTAAAGCTCACACTGGCTGAATTCACTTAGTTCACAAAAGCCATACAAGAGTTGCTTCTCCACCCACTTCCAAAATCACAAACCCAAAATAAATAAAAGTTCAGAAAGAGATAAAACAAAAGAAGTGCTTCAGAAGTTGATGATGCAAAAGTGTGGTAGTAGAAGTACAACATGTAGTATGTCATCTTATCAGGGCAATAACTCAAAACCACTGAATGGTTTTCCTCTTCGCAATGCACATATAATAACACTCTGAATAGGAGGAGACAAGCAGTGTGTAGCCAAGGAATTTATTCAACCACACAGCCAACCAGCTAGATAGACTTCATGCACACGCAAGACACATCCCTTTCGTTAATATAGATAGATGGCCAGCTAGATACACACTCAGACACACACACACACACCAATGTCTACTGCTGCATGAGAAACGTCGAAAAAGGAAAACTAAAAGAAAAAAAATTCTTCTCTCACAAAAGAAGTAGAAAGAGAGCCACTCTTCATGTGCCACCCAAGACTCTCTTCTTTTTTCTGCGATGCTACTACTACCAGCTGGTTGGCGGCGGCGGCTGCTGCTACTGCGAAAAAGGCAAATGAAAAAAAGGATGTCAAGTAAGTTTTGGCTTAACAATTTGGCTGACTAAGGCAGTGGAATCCTCTCACTGGTCCTACCATTGATCGGTGGGCAAGGCTGGAAAGCGAGAGACTTGAACATTGTCTGCGCCCTAAGAAATTGCTACCACTACTACTCCTGGTGGTTTTTTGGCCTCTTCTTCTTTGTTTTCTTGCACCTTTTTGGTAAAAGGAGTATGAAATGGAGTAAGTCAAGAAGGAAATTTAGCTATAAATATTGATATAAGAGGAGCACGGAAGAGAAAGAGAGAGGAATTCGAAGCTGGCTGCTGGCGTTGATGTATACTGGTAAGGGGAAGTGCGTGCCTCGCTCCTTTTATCTCCTTTTTATGTCTTTATAAAAACATCCACTAATGCGACAGTTAATGTGTGTGAAAAAATAATAATTGAGCAGCTATTGTTCAGGTGCTGCTCACGACGTCCCTAAACGTTGACTTTGAAACAGAATTAGGTAAGAGAACAAGGTCTGCCCATAAAAGAAAACTTTCAAACATTTTGACTGAGATATGGGGGGCTTACTTCAAATGACGTCTAGTTTGATAGGGTCGCGATCTGCCTGTGGCTATAACGAAACGATATAACGAAACCCTCGGTATGACGAACATTTTGGCTGGTCCTCTCAGGGGTTCGTTATATCGAGATTTGACTGTATTAAAAAATCATTTAAATTTGTTTCGCGTAAATGCTTCGCGGAATTATATAGGGGGCTGTAAGAAACTTTTAATTTTATGGCTTATGGTTTTACTATCTTATAAAGGTTGCAAGGACACACACGAAGATGGATACTGCGGGGACAACACTCCCGGACACGGAGTCCACAGCCGAAAATTCAAAACTTTATGGCCAAAACAGATGGTCGGGCGAATCTGAAACACATTGTGTGTGAAAATATAGAAAAACATACTAGTTGCTTGTTAAGTTTTTATTTAATCTTCATTTAATATTGACAAGCTTTTACCAAATAAACTGATGCTATTCCATTACAGAGTCTACAAAACTTAGTAATGCAATTGTAATAAAAACAGACTGTAATTTATGGCTGGGTTATCTGTCTGGCAAAAATTCCTCTTAAAAAAATCACCGATAGTGGAGCAGTAAAGCAGCAAGATATAAAGTATCAACTTATATATATACTGTTAAGCATTTGAGATTACAAACTGGCTTAAGATTTCAGCCATGTGAAAATTCTCTTGGAGGCTGACAAAGGCTCTTGAGATCCACGGAGGAAATTCTGAGACTTCTCCATAACAAGACGTCCTCGTTCACTTTCCTCTTCTTCTCTGAAATGGTAAAGAATATTTTTAAATGTTCACTTTTTCAGACAGCCAACTCAATAGAGCTGAGTGGTCACAAACACACGGATTAAACAGACCTAGCTGTGAGATGAACCGAGCAATACTCTAGATCAGAGAATGCATTTAGAGGCACCAACAGACAAGTCAAATATAATAGTGATGTAATATAACATAAAAATTAAATATTTCCAAAAAATCTTTCATAGCAATGCGGAAATAAATACAGAGAGCAATATATAGGAATCGAAAAAGTACAAAGTGCTGGGTTTGAGCATAAACAAACGAAGAGTAAAAATATAGAAAAAAACAAACGAAGAGTAAGTTTTAAGTAAGAACCACCTCAGACCTTTTGTTTAATCCCTCCATCAGCGGGGTACCTTCCCACCTCAAGGGGGAAGTGGGTAGACCACCGTTGACCGTGGTGAAGCGAGCCCCAATACCCAATTAGCTGCCTCCAGAGTCACCAATCCGAGTAATATCGGTCGCTTAGCCGATAAGCACGGACACGGCTCATGGTACCCGACAGAAAGCGTAGATTATACAGGAAATGATGAAAAATAAACTGCTAGTGCGGACTGCGTGACTGAAACGCAAGAGTATTCGGTGAAAGCAGCTAACAGTGAGTGGGCCTCTTTTGAACACCTGTTTTGCTTGAAATATGCTTTAAGGTGCTTTCGAAGTGCACAGAGGGCTCAATTTAGTGAACACCTTGCGGACCGGTCGTAGGTGTACACTAATTAAGGCCAAAATAAAGTGTTCTTTGATAGTAGGACCGTCCTCATTTGTGGCGGTCGGCCCTAAACTGCTATTATATCACTATTATATTCAATTTGCCTGTTGGTGCCTCTAAATGCATTCTCTGATCTAGAGCATTGCTCGGTTCATCTCACAGGTAGGTCTGTGCGCGCATCTCTAACTCTCAAGCCCTCTTACGGGGGTGACGAGGGCTCGAGGACTTGGAGTTGAGATGCGCACACAAACATAGTACATAATACAGTTGTGTGCCGAAATTTCAAATTTTACGACATCTTGGTTTGCTCCTCAAGGATGTCATTAGATTGAGACTCGGCTGTAGCGAGATTGTAAGCACACATTTATTTTTGCAAAACTACTCACTCTTCTTCCTTATTGATCAATGCATGAGAGAGGTCGTTTTTCCTGTCGACCAGCTCCTTCAGCTTGTTCATCAAGTCATCAATCTCCTGTTTCTCCAGCTCACTCTTTATTTCATCTAAATTGGTCCTATGGTTACTGTACAAGTCCATGTGTGGGCTGCCTACTCTCTGCTACAGTAGACTGGATAAGTTGCTTTTGAATGTGGGCGATTTGCTGGGAAGTCTCATTAAGGTCAACTACATGGTTGAGATAGTCTTGTCTTCTCACCAACGCGTCCTTCTCCGTCAACAACTTGAGGTGTTCTTCTATCATTTTCTGCTCTTCTTGGCTGCCTGGCTCTGTGATATGCTTTTTATTAAAATTGTATTTCTAAGGAGACTACAAAAACTACCTAAATTGCGCATCTTCTGTTCAATGTAGGAGTCCAATTTCTCCACCTGCACTATCCTTTCAGCCAGTTGCTCTAGCTCTGTGCCGATATTTTCTGTGTTGTTGAGGTCTTTCTCAAAGTTGGTCACCAATTTCCTTGTGGGTGTGCGCTCAGGATCATCTGAACGTGTTGAATGTTTTCAACACAAATATAAGCATTGGCCACTTAGATATGGTCATTCTTTCTATCACAAAATCAGGGTCAACTAAAGATTATATAACCGGCTATAGTCTCGGCTATTTGGCTAAGAATTAAAGATAAAACTGGAGGTTTTTTGGAGAAGAGAATTACCCTTTTACAAAGTGGCCCTACTCTTTTACATTCCCTATACAGCCCTCAACCCCTTTAAAATCGTCTTTTTGTTGGTTTTTTGGTCTAAATTATACTTAATAATGGTTATCAAACACTTTTGGAATAATTAATTGGGGGGAGGGGTATAGCCAAGTTGGTTTTATTGTGTTTTAAGTTTTTATTCAAAGTCTATATCTAAGTAATTATGGACTTAAAATGCATTACAAGGCTTAGAAATGGTTGTTGTCTCCAATCGTTGGTTGACCTCCTATAAATTGGTGTAGCTAGTTGAGTTATTGGATCGACAGATAGACTATATTGTAATATAACACAAAAAAAACACAAAAGTTCTTCACCATGGCTAGTTGGGCCTTATACAACAAGTAACTGCGTTTTTTGCCTTGGCTCCCCTTGTTGTTTTAGACCCTTCCAAGCATTTCTAAAAAATTAAAAAACCTATGAGTTAAATTGTTTGACTTCCCAAAAATCGACCTCCTATGACGAAAAGATACAAAAGCAGCTTTTTTTTAAATCGTTTTTAGCATATCAGAAATGCTTAGAAGGGTCTTAAGCAACAGGAGGAAACCTAGACAAAAAAAAACACACCCACTTCTCGTACAGCGCTGAGAGTTGACGGTACCACAACAGCTAAAGCACCGCAAACTCTGTTGCACACAAACACACGACATTTTCAACTAAAAAAAGCAGACTACCACAAGAACACGAGGAGTGACAAACTGCACGATGGAGTCAGCCAGTTCTTGGCTGCGCATGCTCCCGAACCTCTTCACCCGATCAAAGGCAGCAGTATACGCAAGAGGGTAGGCAGATGATGAGTTCTAAAACAAAAATTAAAACCACACCACACACTTTGTCTACAACCAATACACTACACTTTCCAATTGACAAATCCTTTTCCTTGTATCAGATCTGTTTTTGCACCATGTATCACTTTGGTCACGGGCACCCCGGAAATTTTTTCGATAATCTACCCCTTGAAAACCACATGTGATGCATAAATAAGTATATGCGATACAAAAAGAAGTATATGCGACGCAAAAACAGATCTGATGCAAGGAGAAATACCATGCTTTCTAATTTTACAGTAGACAAGAACAAAGCAGCAGAGTAGGACAGAAAATACCTTATGGCTCTGATGGACTGTTTGAGATGGTTCTGAGCCGTTTACAAATTTTTGAGTGGGCTTTCCAAAGGCCGGCAGCAACGGAGATTCATCTGTAATATACAAACAAATTAAAATAACTGCAAAATTCATCGGAGGTGCACAGCCAGTTTGCCAAAAGTTCGAACATTTATTTATGCACCAACCACAGCCATGGTGCAAGGCCTCTTCATGAGGGAGTAATTTCGTAGTAAATCTACCAATTTTTATTAAAAAAATCGATGATTCCATACAGCTACTTACTAATGCTTTACAAAATGGTGAAAATTTGACGAAAAAAATCAGAAAATAACCGGCTTAGCTTAAATTTTAGTCAAGGCGAAGAGAGAAAAGCGACTGTGAGCATGCATGGCGAACTGGCTGTCTGGCAGGCGAGCGACCAGCAGTGCTGGCACTGGCGACCAGTTGCAATTTTGTCTCGAATAGAATCTTTATGATTTTGAATTTTTAGTGCGCCGGCCACAGCATTGCTGGATGGTATATGCACCAACCAAGCCAAGTGGATGTTTACTTGGTGCAGTCTTTTCTTACTTTCAGGTTCTGATACCCATTTTTATGTAGTAATTAGAGCATTCTAAAAAAGCTTTGACAGGGATCAATTGCCGTTTTATAAACCACTTTTTCAATTTTTGTAATTTCGCTTAAAAAGCCCTTCGACAAGTACAATTTTTCTTGAAAATACTAGAATTAGTATAAAAAAAAAGATCCTTAATATTTGCAACCAAATGGACATCCACATTCACCAAGTGGACATCCACTTGGTTTGGTTGGTGCAGAGACTGTCAACACATATACGCTCAGTGCATAAACGAAAATCAAAGATTGCATTCGAGACAAAATCGCAGTTCCAAAAAATATGGCCAACTGGCTGTGTGGCGAACTAGTCATTCCCCACTAAAAAATTCCTATTTTAAGAGATATGTCGTCCTATGAACACATTGGCCATGGTTTTTTTCAAAACTTTTTGATATTTTTGAATAAAAATATGTATGATTGGGCTCTATTAGAACATTTACGGTACTTTTATTCAAAAATATCAAAAAGTTTGGAAAAAAACCATGGCCAAGTGTCGTCTTACCGTCCTATGGACACTCCACTCGACTTTGTTTAGAAAAAGCTAATTTAAGTAACATATTTAGCAGATTTATAGAAGAAAGTACAAAAAATAATAATAATTTGGTTACAATTCTTCCTTTGTAGGACGGGCGATGGCTGGTGCTTTCGAAATTTGTGGAAATTGACTTGTGGAGTTACAACACCTACAAATAAGCAAACCTATTCACTTCACACACTCACCAAACTAAACCAAGTTTGAATAAAAAGCTAAGAAAGTGGCAAAGATAGTTTAATAAAATTATAGATAAAACTGTAAAATGTTAAAAGCATGCTAACCAAGCGTCCTCAAATCAGACTGAGAGCCCAGTGAGGTGGTGGAACGGATGGAGGAAGATCGGCGCAAAATGCTAGTGTTTGGCTCATCAGCTCCCTCTGCTATTGCACCATCACATTCAACACCATTCATGTAGGAGCGACTCATCTGTTTCTGGTGGTGGACTGCACAATACATGTATAAGTAAATGGAAACAAGCAGACTGCACATACACACACACACTTGCGAAAGTAACCATAGCCAAACTGATATCTTATAGGTAGATCATTTGCAAGTCTGGTTCCCGAGTGATTTGCAATACCTTGTCTAACCCTTTTATCTGGGAATTGGTTTAGTCGTTAGCTTAGTAAATGACCTGTTTCGTTTATTGATAACCTCGCTTTGGCTTTTTTTAAGCCAGACCCTCTCCCCCTCCTTGCGAAAAAATTCATGAAAACAGCATGCGTACCTGAGCTTCTTGTCCCAGCAAGGGAAAATATGTTCAAGATTACAAAGTGGCCCTTTACTTGTTCCTTTCTGTCTCTATACAGCCCTTCATCCCTTCAAAAATGGTCAATGAGGGAGGCTGAGAGGGTATAACATTTTGAGGGAGGGGGTTTACTTTGGGGGTATACCGTATAACCTCTATTAATCCTCCCCCCTCTCTTGTCTCAACGGTCGGTGGTCAACCATTTTTTACGACTAAACCACCCGACAATTGGGTGCTGACATCATACTCAAAAATATAGCTGAGATTCAGGGCTATATGTCTGAGTATGATGTCAGCACCCAATTGTCGGGTGGTTGAGCCGTAAAAAACCACCGACCGTCGTGACGAGAGAGGGGAGAGCATTATTAGAGGTTATGCGGTAACTTTTTTTGGGTTGGAGAGGGATGAGGCTGGAATATTTAGCGAAAAACCTGATTACACCGGGAACTCGACTTTTCAGAGGTCTATTTGTATGGGACTAATGG
>BBSZ01010010.1:0-11150 GCA_000981365.1 Subanguina moxae
ACCAGCTAACAAAGTGACCTTATCTAGTGGACTTACTGGTAAGCCATCAAATTCTCCAGGTAATCTCCATAATCTATTCATGTTTAGTATCTACCTGGCTGAAGCTTGTGTCTGATCAGGTACTTTACTTACACCCTCTTTAAAACAATACTTAACATCGAAATTATTCAGTGCTCCACGTGGCAGCACATTTTCACCATCGGCAATCCAGAGCACCTCGACCTGATTGCACATATCCGACCGAAGACTAGGGTTCTCCGGATCAGGTAAAACCATTTCTGTTTCTGTATGTAGATTTTCTATTTTCAGAGTATTGAACAGGCAGTTGTGTGTTTTTGAAAAACTATTTGCCTCAATTATGTGTGTAGGAGGTGCTTGGGTCAACCTGATGCTTGGTTTGCGTTATGCCAATGGCGAGATTAGAGCCACGGTAAATTGTTTTAGCCAGTTTCCATTGCAACATTTATATATGTGATTTAAGGTCATGGTGGGCAACCACAATGTGGTCTTCAACAAGAATGTCCATTTGAAGTTGCCAGGCCAGGAATTGCCCTTGCTAGTGTCTTTTGGATCGAGAGCAGTTGAGGGGAGTGATTCTCAAACTACGCTATACCTCATGTCTACTGTCTTCGCCTTCAGAGGTGGTTGTAGTTGAACTTTAAATATTATTTTTTCAAGTACAATAGATAAAGAAATTACAAGGGTACCTGCCCCATTATTTCCAAACTACATAATACTCAACTTTCAGGTGTTCTTGAACTTAATTATGGAATTTTGTTACGGTCCATCGGTAGATATTTTAGTGCTTATTTTCCACTCAATTAGTATTTTTTAAGGAAGTGCCTGTTTCTCACTAACGGACTGCCGAGTTTCTCAGATCTACTGCTCCTTTTTGGACTGTTTGGCTCGTCCAACCGTGTGCTCCAACTACTTTGAGGCCCATCAGGTGTGCAATGAGCACCAGAAGTATCTGACTAAACTGCAGAGAAGTGTGCTGTTCACCCTCAGACCTAGTTCAGCCCATTGTTTCGCACTGAACATCGTACAAAGAGGGCTAGATGCTAACTCTTTGAATGAAATGAGTGACTCAGCTCTTTGTCTGACCATGTCTAAAGACATGCCTGTCCACTGGCACACCACTATTTCCCAGTATAGGACTGAGACTATAGACAAATCACTGAGGACTATTGGAGGCGTCAAAATATTCATTTTTCTCTATGCTTTGGTTGGTTTTTTGTTACAATATTAGCTCATTTTTACATAGGAAAAAACAGCCAAAAAAGCCACAGCAAGAAGGTCCTTTTCTGGGGTAAGATCAAGCTATTTTTGCAAAAATCTAAAGCAACAGGGGGTGAACCAAGCTGAGTATTTCGCAGAAACGACAACACTTTCTGAATAACCATATACAACTGTTTGTTACAGTCAATCTCGTTAATCCGTCACCCCAAAAAGATCGATCCACCGCTGAGTCCAACCACTTTTTTTCCTAAATTTTTGACATCTTTTCCCAATTTTGATATTGATGTCTCTAAGACACAAAATTGTAAGGATTGTCAATTTGCCAGTCCTTTTTAGACTCAACAACTTCGCCTTAGAAAAAGCCAAACCAGAGACTTTAAAAAATGTTATTTATGATTATAATTTACAAAAAGCAAGTAGAGAACTACCCAGTTAAAAAACAAGTGGTTGAAGAATTTATCCATTACAAAATTTACCGGTTGAAGAACTTACCGGTCGAAAAATCACCGGTCGAGAACTAGCAGTTGAAGAACTGGGGTAGAGCCGTCAAAAATTGAGGTAAAAAATGGTCGGACCCAACTGTGGGTCCTACTTTTTGGGGTGACGTTAAATCGAGATTTGACTTTATCCTTTTCAGAGTGTTGATCGTGACTTCAGCAGTGCCACCCAACTGCAGGCCCTTCGCCTACTGTTCAGCTGTCTGAAGAGAGACCCCTCCTATCATCATGAGTTCAGCCAACAAGGTGGGAATACCATCCTTGTACGCATTCTCTCCTCTCGCACAGCACACATGGATTTGGCCATTTGCCAAGAGATCCTTTCCTTCATCTTCCTCAAATTAGAGCGAACGGCAGAGGGGGAATTGGTGGCTACTCCTAGAACTACAGTAGTGGAGCCTTGTCTTTTGAAAGCACTGATTGGAAGTGCAGAATTATGGAAAGGCAGGCGTTTTCAGTTTTGGAAAAGGATTGTGGAGGTGTCGGCCGACTGTGTTTCAGCTACTTCTTTGCCAGCCAAGTTGAAGGACTTCAACAATAAACAATTGGCGCGCACTCAATTCTTGCATCAACTACTGCATGTGAGCTATTTTCAATTTTAAATTACAGTTGAAGTCTTATACAACAATGTTTTGATAACATACACCTTGCAAATGCTCGTATTAATGACTCTAAAGTAATGGTAATGGGTACTACTGTATTATACTCACGCAAAGCCCATAGTTTTCTATGAAGTACATTTATTTGTTTGTAAAATTGATGTAATTTATAGGAAGTCTTGAGTTTTTTAGATTTAGGTTTTTTAACAGGAGGCAAAAACCAGTAATTTTTGACCAAAATATAGTACCAAAATCGAAGGTATAGTCCCGAATGTTAACTACATTCTTAGTAGCGCTGCCAAAACTTTAGGTGGTAAGAGGGCGTTTGAGAAGAAAAAAGAAATACAATACCTGCACTTTTATTGTAGCACTCAAAAACTATTTTTTTCCAGATAGTTTGTTTCTAAAAAGTATTTTTGTAGACCCTGTTGGACATGTTGCAGAACAGGCAAATGTATTTAGCAACCATCCCTAAACCCGTTTGCCAGTCCTTAGTCTCCGATGAAGATGGTAGCAACAAGTGCAGCATTGCAGAAGTGCTGAACACACTCGTGGGAGAAATTATAGGGATGCCTTATAGAGTCACTGAAGTCACTCAATTGTGGAACTTCATTCTTCTGTCCCATCCTCCACACGACACTTACCTGGACTACTCTATCGAAAGTCACAATGGATGGATCAAAACTGGTGAATTAGCTCTCTAAATCTATTATTTTCACATTACAAATTCGGCTTTAGAAGCCCTATGTCCTGGAGAAGAACCTCAGTTAGATGGGAAACACTCAGAGCTATCAGATTTTCTACAAGGATTGCTGCAGGAACATGGCAAAGGCAATTTTTTGACTTGATTTTTTTAAAATCTAATGTTGTATTTATAGAGAAAATTTCAAATCTTTGGATCAAAAGCAATAGTTCAGCCATAGCGGTACGCCAACAATTGGTTGAAGAGGCAACTGGATTAAAGCAGGATAGGGAGCAATTGAGTAGAGCTTTTAGATTTGCCAGAATGTGGGTGATAAAACCAACAATTTGTATAATATAGCCTTTCAATTTGAAGGAATTCTGTGGACAACAGAGGCCCGTTAAAACCAGACTTCCCAGAGGCAGACGCTCGTCATAGGTTTCCCAGTGATATTCCTCTTGAAGAGCACTGGCTAGTACAGGTATGAAAAATTTATTCGAGAGAGTCTTCACCTTGCATAGGAAATGTAAAAAGCTTTTTATATAATAAGGCATGGGCACTACTGTATTATACGCTCCACTGTATTTATTTATACGGGGGTTATAATCCAGCAGAGTCTGATCTATCGTAGTTTTTAAGGTGACTTTTACCTGTTTAACTTTTGATGTTTTAAATGAAATGGACCTAGATAACTCGGCATTTTCGATAATTCGGCACTTGAAGCCTAATGCCTTGGGATGCCAGGTTATCGAGGGTTGAGCGAAATTCTAAAATCCTAGCAAAATCTAGTAAATTAGTATTTTCCTTTGCATTAATTAGTATTTGCAGGTGCGTGCCAAGTTCTTGAGCATGATATCGGAAATAGTGGTCAATTGGTCAGCACTACTTTCTAGCCAACCATAAGATCTCATCCCATTTCAGCAGCGACTCTCTGATGGCTGTTGTAGAATTGGATGTGCTCTACTGGCAGACTGCTCTGGTTCTTTTGTCCAACCAAAAGTATTCCAAAATTCGAACTCTCACATTCATGCTCCTCAAAAACTTTTTTGTAAGCACTTTACCAACTTTTTACAGCAAGACATCCCGATTTTTAGTTGCGTTGTACCCCTGCCAACAGATTAAGTGGGTTTGAAAACTATTTTAAAACAGTTCATCTTTTCAACTGCTTAATTCTTGAGGTTTTGTTAACAAACATGGTTTTTTCCTGCTTAGCAATGAGCTCAAAAAGTCGTCTGTAAATAACCAGATTGCGGATGCCCTCTTTTCAATGGCTTGTGGAGAACATGTTGTGCTCCGTGATGGGTATACAGTCGTTTAATTCACTTTATTCAAATTAGAGACCGTGGTAGTGTTATTTTTAATTAGGTTTTTTGGTAGACCTTTTTACTATTTTTTTAAATTAATCTGATTAGAGTAAAGTTTTACGAAAAGCTGGGGCCACTTTTGTTCCTCTAAATAATGTTAGGGAAGCTTTCAACACAATCTGGGAAAATTCCAATATATGGGTGGCCTCAAAGAAGCGCCCTAAAAATATCCTCACGGTTTCTAATTTAAAGGGGCATACCCGCGCATGTAAACGCAGATTTTACACGTTTGAACTGGCGGGGACCACTTTTTGCTTCAGAAAACAAATTTTATCTGAAATTCTAACGTCATTTATTTCTTGTTTATTTAAATTTTAAAACGCTCGTGTTTTCAATGCTCGTTATTTTTATTTTTTTGATTCCTCTCATTCCTTTTACCGAATATATTACATTTTACGACAATTTTTGTTATTTGGTTTACAAATCGTTTAACCCAAAAACATCCCAAACATCCTTAATCCACGTTCTGTCTCTTGTAGTTTCAAAGATATCCTGAAAAGAGACTTTTAGTTCCAATTCGAACCGAGCGAGGCTGAGACCGTCATGATCTTGACTCACCTTTTTTAAATCAAAATTGATATTTAAATTACAGTCTGGACAGTGCCCATTTGGAAAAAATAGTATATGATCCCTTCAAAATATCTTCCTTCTATGCTCTGTACTCTCTGATGGAAAAGTCTGTGGGAGATGTGTCCCTGTTTTGGAGTGTCTGCTCCACACTTCAAAAAGTAGCCTTTTTTTGTCTTTCGAAAAAAATCCTTAGTAACTTTTTCCAGATGTTCACTGCAGAAAATGCACCTCGTCGTTCCATGCTAGAAATCGGACTGGTGGACACCATGGTTAATGTGCTCAGGAAGTTGTGTTTCTCCACAAATGGGTGCAATTGGAGCTTTTTTATAGAATTAACGCTAAATTTTGGTTTGTAGACCGCCAGTGGACAGTCCTGTTTTTTCTCTGCTGGATTGCTGGGTCTCTTTTGCGCAATCTATTGTTATTTTTTTAGTTCCGTACAGGTAAATATTGGATCATTATGAATTCACTAAAATGTTCAAGTCTTCCTAAAGAACATCATCTTTTTCAACTCTATAGTAATTTTTTGTGAAACAGGGCACACGCTGGTTTACGGCTAACTTATGCTGACCTACCCTAAACTTAAGATTGCTTAAGTGTGGTTACTGGAGTCTAAAAATATCGTTTCAAAAAATGTTTATCTTGGTCGCCCAAGACAAAGTATGGAAATTTTTGACTTCCCAAAAACCGGGAGCAGCGGCTTTTAGGAACGTACTGGATTTTTGGATAAAAAGCGAGCAATAAGCATTCATTAAAAACAAGGGTTCAAAGAAGGTGTTCAAAACAATCAGATAGAAGGAAAATGATCCGTGAGAGAAGTTTGGTGATGTGTCGGCTTATGGGGGAGTCGTTTTAAGCTGAATATCAGAATTAGGGTTGTCGACGCGTAGAAATTTTCGACTCGTCGAGTCGAGTCGAACGTCGAAAGTCGAAAAATATCGACTTTTCGACGTGAAAAGTCGAAATCGACGCGTCGAGTCGACAACCCTAATCAGAATAAAAGAGAAGATTACTCAAGACCAGAGCTAGAATATAATCCAGTATAATCCAGTAGAGCCCAGAAATTTTATTCAATCTTTTGTTTCAAAATTTTTATCCAGAGATTCCAACAACTACTCCGTCTGTGAAGATTTCCTCTGGCTGTGCATAATCGCAGTTTGGCAGCACGAGCAAGAGGAATTGACAAAGGCTGAAGGTGGAGGTGAGTTGCATTCTGCCTCCCTGGCCTCCAAATGGCAATTGGACCAGGTGGAGACTGATAAAAACACCACTTCTGCATTCAAATCAGCATCCAATTTCACCACTCAACATTCCAAAACAGCCGTTGAGGGGATGCGCAAGGCTTTGTGCCAGCTCATTTACTGTAGGTCTAAAATTGCATTTTGAAATTTAATTTTGTTGGTTTAGGCTGGATAGATTGTATCCAATCCACCTTGTCCGACCAAATGCGTCCCTCAGGTCCATATTCACCTAATGAAATTTGTAAGTGTGAATTGACTTTGAAAAAGGTCTTTCTTGTGATATACTCCTTCAGACTCTTCCACGGATGAAGCGGACTTTGAGGTTGTGTTGCCGGAAGCAGCCAGGTGGAGTCCTCTTCAAAGCTCTTACGGTAGGATTCTCTTGATGGATATAACCAACCAGCCTATATGTTGCTCAGGCCTCACAGATACAGGTGCTGTCCTGCACAAAAGTGGCCAAACGGACAAGCAGAAGACCACCAAAGAGTTTGCACCTTTAGAAGAAATAGCTAGACGTCTGCTGTTTGGACTAAACATGGCCAAAAACTTCTTTTTGTATCTGCCAGTGCCTGCAAAGTGTAGTGATGAAGAGGACACTCTCTTCAGATTTTACATTGAAACTGTAATTCCATCAGTTCTAAACATATCTTGACATAGAAATATTTGGTATTATATTCAGGTTCTGTCGACTTGGAAAAAAAAACACAGCAGTGACGTAAGTTGTGCAACGCTTCGAGAAAAATAAGCGTTTAACTTTAGAAATCAAACGATGAATGGTATTCGGTATATTTTGAGCTATTTGTTCTTCTCTTCAAAATACTGTTTTGTAGCTTATAATTTAAACAATTATGTAGCTTGCTGAGAAGCTAAGAAACCCCAGTACTCATCCACCAAAACTTCCCACGAGACTTTTCCCTATCTTTTATTTGTGTTTAAATTCTCTCAAGAAATTTTTATATGATGAAAACAAAAATAAATTGTTTCCCGCACACCCGCATGATGAAAAATGGGTTTCCCCAAAACCAAAATTTTAATTCAATAAGCGGCTTTTTGCCTTCTGGTTTAAGATGTAATGTTTCGGTCCCCGACTCCCACTCAAAACAAAATAAAAAGGTTAAATTAACAAACTGCCACAAAAAAATCAAAGGCTCTTATTCCTATTTTTACCTGCTAATTTTCGAATAAAATTCTAAATGTACTATTTAAAAACCCTGCCAATTTCTATCAATTGACACCCCAAACAGAGTTTTTTTTTCAGTAAAATTCAGAAACTTTTTAGGCAGAAACCAGTCAAAAGTCTAATTTTACACCTTTAAAACTTAAAATATTCTTGTTTGGTAGGTATTGTCCATATGCAGAGAAAAATCGAGAACCTTGTTGGCCGAACTCATCGCTTTCGTGCTCTTTCCAGCACAAACCAAAGGCCAAGTAATTGTTCACAATAAAGAGCAGAATAAGACGGCTAATCAGGTTACTCCTAAATCCGAAACCAGTCTACCTTGGGTGCTCAAAAGAAGACTCATTACTGGTAAGAGAATTTGGCACTACCGGAGCCTACCACCTCTAAAAATTGAGTTATACCTTGGGGTCGATAAATAAATATTGCGCTTGGACCTAAAAGTTGGCTTAACTCTTACTCTAAGTGTAGGCCCTATATTAGTCACATGATTTTTTTGTTATTAAAATACTAATAAAAGTTGTTGATTCACCAAAATCGTGTCAGACAAAATTGGGCCAGAACATTCATACGGGTTTTTGGAATCGCAACAAGGTGGTAGTCTTTATTCTTAGTCATATTTTATTAATTTTTCCTAAAGCTTTGTTTTCTTTTCTGTTCACGGCTAGCATGCGCTCGCCAACCCTAAGCGTAAGCCTTAGTTGTATACAAAAAACGTTTTTTTTTATTACACTTCAGGCCTCTTTTTCCCCTGTTTCGGTTTGTGTTGCAAGGAACCTTCACAAGTTTAGGTGTTTCTCCATGCAAAGAAAAATGGATGTCCACTTACTTTTCCTGTAATAATTCCCAAGCCTAAAGAAGGTTTGACAGGGGTGGATTACCGTTTTATAGAATCTTTTTCAGTTTTTTCAAAGAGTTAAAAAGCACTCTGTAAGACGGTGTTTTAACCCTGTCAAACAAAAGAAAATAAATTTTGAAAATCAGGACAGCTGTCCATGGCCAAAAAAATCATAGCGCTGCGAAAAAACGGCCGCAACGAAATCATGGGATGAAACGTGTTCACACACCTGCGGCTTTTTGTTGTTTGCAATTATAGAACTAAAGTCACAAAAAATAGGTGAATCACTCTATAAAAATAGACCAGCGACTATGATCAGCAAGATTGAACACAAGAAGCTGACTTAAAATAGTAGAATGAACATAATAATTAATTGTATGGGCTGGCCCGATTTTGTCTGACCCGATTTTGGTGACCCGCAATTTACCGTGTACCAAATTGTTTAGAAGAGCTAAAAACAAGAATTTTAAACAAAAAAATTGATCAACGGAGGAGCTATGCTCTGGTAGAGTCGAGAATTCAACCATAAAAGCATAACTAATTCTGCAATTGCACTTTTTTAGTCCGCTATTTGGCCAAAGAAATCTTTCAGAATCGTTCACATATTGTCAATCTTCTGGAAGTGGATTTGGTAATTGAATTTAAAATGTTTATTGAAGAAATGGAGTTAAAAGATTGCTTTCTTTGTGCAGGACTATCAGTACGCCATGAAAATAGCTCTGCACGAGCTCGCCTTGCTGCCAAAAATTGTCAAGCAATACTCCATTGGAGAATATGACAACGAACTAGAGCGAATGATACGTTTTCTGCGCAGCATTCAGATTGACTCTCCACTGGCCAATCTTACAAAAGGTATATTATATCTATTAAGAATACGCTGAAAATTAGTTTATTAAAAAAAACATAAATTTGGGTTTTAAGTGCAATCGAACCTCTATAAGCCAACACTGGGGTTGAATGGCTTCCAGTAATTCAACCCAAAGGGTTTCTCAGCACCCGGTTTTGGGCTCCGGCTGTTCTGAAAGGATGAAGTCCAATAAATAATCCCTAAAAAGAGTAATAGTTCTGGATCCGCGCTACAATATAGTGCTAAGTCTCTTTTACAGAGTTGCTTGACTCAGATTACTTGACCAAGTAATCTGTATTTTACTTCAATTTCATCTAACTGGTAAAAGTGCTTGTTAGTTTCTCAAAAAGACGCCATATATCTTTTTTATGAGTAAAAAATGAGCGTTTGAGAAAATTTAATTATGCTTTGCTAACAATCAATAAAAGAGACAGGGCTACACAACCTATTTAAGGTTTTCAGCTCGGCAAGCTGAGCCGATAAGTCCTCAGACGAACAAAAAATTAAAGACAGCATGACGAGAAAGGGTAGTCGTATTAGAAAAAATGTGTGAAAAATTTTAGACGAAATTGATTCATTGGCCTCGGACGAAGTGTTGCTTGTGCACTCCTACTTCCAAAACAAGTGTCAGTTCTGCAACCAATGTAATATAACAGCCATTCCAATATTTCATTATGCAAATTCCGTTTAGTGTTGGCTAGATCAGGCATGATCTGTGACAAGGAAAACGCTTTGATCAAATTCACTAGTGATGTAAGTTTAATTTTCATCTACTTGTAAGCCCTCACCTCCACACACACCCACTTGCAGAAAGCGATGACCCTGACATGTGAAATAGCTGAGTACCAGAACATTCCCAGAAGAGCTTTCATTCAGTGGCGCAAAGAGCTGACCAATCAACTGGCCAAAGCCGGCAGCTCACTCGTTCACTTGGTGGTAATAGTAGAACTATTTAACTGTCAATTTGAATAACTTTTTTGCAGCGAGTGTTCTGCCATCCTCAAGCTGTATTCTTTGACCGTTGTTCTTGGCCTGTTGGCCATTCCTTGGACACAACCGAGAATCCATGCAGAGAGCGTCGCAGACTTAGGCCTGATCACTATCAATTTCCGCTGAAGTTTTTGAAAAAAGAAAAAAGGACTGTAGTGGAGAAGGCTAATTCATTAATTAGTCCACTCGAAAATTTATTGGTAGGTCACCGTTCTACCCTGTAAAACCGCCAACTGAGTTAGAACACTTTTTGCTTTTTGACCTTTGTTAACGGGTGGCCAATAAGTTTGGAACGGATTTTCAAAGCTTTATATTTTATAAATTTTGGAGCCATATCTTATATCTGCTGATATCATTTTGTAGTCCTGAATCTCATCTTTTTAATGGTGTATTATTTGTCAAAAAGTTTATTAAACATGGTTAAACTACGTGCAGGAATTGTGAGCAAACACGCAGATAAGGGCACTTTTTTCCTTTGAAAGTCATGAGGATCGGATGTGTACAAGTACTCAAAACTCTATTTTTTATCGACCAAAACTCAAAAATAATGTCTTTTTTGAGCTTCTGAGGTGATTTTGAGTCGATATGGGGTGTTTAGGAACATTTAAAAAAAAATGTGATTTGGGGGGTGTATGGTGCGACAATGCAGCTATCAAAGGTGACTGGCCACCCAATTTCCCTGATGGCAATGTTATGGACTACTTCTGCTGGCCTTATCTAAAGGCAAAAGCTTGCTCCAAATCTTACAAGTCGATTGCTGCGCTCAAAGCTTCTCCGGTCAAGGAATGGGACGCTATTCCACAAGAAATGATTCAGAAAGCCATTGAAGACTTTCCAAAAAAACTTCAAAAATGTATTGATGCAAATGGTGGTCATTTTGTTGAGTGAAATAAACATGTGATATTTCAAAAGAGGAGAACAAGGGCTACAAAACTGTATAATGTTATTATATATGTGCCTATACAAAAAATAAAATATAAAGTTTTGAAAATCCGTTCCGAACTTATTAACCACCCGTTACTTTAGATATAATGAACATATTGGCTGTACACCATAATTTACGCGAAAATTTGTTACGAGGTACATTTGTTACGCGGTCACTTTGT